>JANHZU010004507.1:6388-23299 GCA_032468055.1 Acrochordus granulatus
CCCTGCCAGTCGTGACCGACTCTAGGGTGTAGTGCTCGTCCCCGCTTCCAAGCCAAAGAGCCAGTGTTCATCCGAGGATCTTTCTGTGGTCATGTGGCTGGCATGACTAGACGCCATAGGCACAGGGACAGTGTTACTTCCCGCTGGAAGGGGCAGCACCTATTAATCTACTCGCGCTTGCATGCTTTCAACCGCTAGGCTGGCGGGAGCTAAGGTGGAACAGCAGGAGCTTGCTCTGCTGCACGACAATGCTGGGTCTTGAACTTGGGCCGCCGACCTTCCAGCCAGCAATGCAGGAAAAGAGATTGAAATATGCATGCATTAATGTACATATGTGTATTTGTATATGCATCTCTCTCTCTCCATATATATATAATGCAGAATTTCAAATTTGAAAGGGAAAAAATGTAGTTTTGAGGGCATAAGTAGTTAGCACCTTTTGGTAAATTCTAACATTTTTCCTCTGAACAAATATTGTAAAGAGGAGCTATGTGATATTTGCACAGTTATCTGCATAGCTGAAGTGCCTTTTTCCCTTTAAACCCAAAGTCTTTCATAGCTCAAGTATATCTGGGAATATATGTCTTTATATGAATGTATATCTCTGTATGTGTATACATGCATACATGTATACATGCATAACAATACATGTTATTGAATGGCTGTGTTCACAAGGCAATAAAAGGTCAGTTAATGATCTAATATGAAGACAAGTGCCCAAGCTGAAATTGATGGAATTTCTGATCAGATCTCTCTTTGTGGGCCATTATGTCAATTTATGGACTGATATTCAAGGAACCCAGATTAATGCAGCAACTAGGTTAAACATGGATGCAGGCAAGGTGTGTGTGTCATAGTGCACACATGTGTTGAGGCAGATCAAAAACATAATGTGTGGGCAACCAGCCACTCACTGCTGAGTCCAACCTACTGGAGCCAAACATTCAAAATCTGCCTTTATCTTCGTGACTTAACTGGCTAGTTATACATTCAGGGGAGACAGGTTCTTCATACAATGCATTATTAACTTGTAGATTTTATTGCCCAGACTGGAGCAATGAAAAACATCTTTCAAGCGGCTTTAAAAGGAGACAGTTTCATGAAGGACAATGCTATTGTCAGATCTATTTTGCATCAGTAAAGAACCACATCTGGCCAAAGTGATGGATCATAAGACGGAGGGAATGAACTCTTTCCTCTTCTCAAAGGGCCGTCATTCCCCATCATTTAGCCACCCATCAGGCACATCTGCAAAATCTTTACTATTATAGGGGAGGTATAATTTCATTTAAATTGCAGTATTAATTCTACATGTGTACATACAAATGTTCACAAACTAAAATGGTATAGAAATTTGTTTTGGCTTTTCTATACTTTTCTATTTTTGCACTATAGATATTTTTCTAATAAAAAAGACATGTAGCTTAGTGAGGTTTATTCCCATGTACATCTGTACAAGATAGTAATTAAGTTGGTAAAGAGCAATGCAGACTTTTGACAACACATAGAACTCTGTTTCCTTGTTTTATTTTTAATGAAGAAAATAATGATAACTGAATATTAATAACACATCCTGTTGTTATGGCAACAAAAAAATTAAAAATACATTAAGAAAAAATACCTGAAAGAAAAATGACAGTGTTGTTATAGCAACTAATTTTCTTTCAGAATCATGCTTCAAGATATTTCTTTTTTTAAAATTTTTTCCAAAATGATATATTTAAAAAACTCTGACTTTTAATATTTTATGCACTCAGTGTTAATATATAAAAACATGATATTTATTTTGATATTTTTAGTGGAATTATGTAGAGATAACTAAAGGAAATGATGTTAGTGCAGTAATGATCAGCACTGAATGAGTAGACAAAATAATAAAAATACAGGTTAAATACATGGAATAATACATTTTATGGAATTAATTTGCATTAATAGTTTACATTTATATTGCATTATTAGTTCTAAATCATTAGGTGTTGGTTGTTCATATTTATTAGTTTATAACTTGACATACTGTATGAGAAATCTAAAATACATGACACAAGATTTAAAAGAAATACTTGAAATATCAGTCATACTTTTGACGTTATTTTTCTGTTCTTTGCTTCTGTTTTTAATATAAGTTATAAAACATAATTTTTAACATTTTCTCACAGATCTGTTGTTGTTCAGTTGCTCAGTCGTGTCCGACTCTCCGCAACCCCATGGACTGCAACACACTAGGCCTCTCTGTCCTCCACTATCTCCTGGAGTTCACCCAAACCCACTGCATCAATGATGCTGAAAACCTCTCATACTCCACCATCCCTTTCTCCTTTTGCCTTCCATCTTTCCCAGAATCATGGTCTTTTCCAATGAGTCCTCTATTCAGATGGCCAAAGTATTTGAGCTTCAGCTTCAGTATCTGTCCCTCAAAAGAGCAATCAGGTTTGATTTGCTGTAGGATTAGCTGGTTTGATCTCCTTCCCGTCCAAGGGACCCTCAGTCATCTTCTCCAGCACCACAATTCGAAGGCTTCAATTATTTGGTGCTCAGCCTTCCTTATGGTCCAGCTCTCACAGCCATACATTACGACTGGGAAAACCATAGTCTTAACTAAGCAGACCTTTTGTTGGCAAGGTGATGTCTCTTCTTCTTAATACGCTGTTTAAGTTTATCATATTTTACCTCCAAAGGAGCAAGCATCAGTGGCTGCAGTCACTGTCTGTAATGATCTTGGGCCCAAAAAAAATGTGTCACTGATTGCATTTCTTCCTCTTCTATTTGCCAGGAAGTGAGGGGACTAGTTGCCATGATCTTAGTTTTTTTTCAAGCCACCTTTTGCACTCTCCTCTTTCACCCACATCATGAGGCCTTTTAGTTCCTCTTCACTTTCTGCCATTAGAATGATATCAGCTGCATATCTGAGGTTGTTATTTCTCCTGGCAATCTTAATTCTTGCTTGTGATTCCTTGAGCCTGGCATTTTCATGATGTTCTCTATATAAGTTAAATAAGCAAGGTGACAATATGCAGCCTTGTTGTATTCCTTTCCCAATTTTGATCCAATAAGTTGTTCATGTCCAGTTCTAACTGTTGCTTCTAGATCTGTATACAGGTTTCTCAGGAGACAGGTAAGGTATATTTGGTACTTCCATCTCTTTAAGAATTTGCCACAGTTTGCTGTGATCTACACAATCAAAGGCTTTAGCATAATCAATGAAGCAGATGTTTTATGGAACTCCCTTGCTTGACCACATTGTTTAACCACATCTAGCTAACCTTGATTCATAGATCTTACATTTCAGGTTCCTATGCAATATTGTTCTTTACAGCATCAGACTTTCACCTCCAGACACATCCACAGCTGAGCTTCCTTTTGGCTTTTGTCCAGTCACTTCATTCAGAGTGAAATATGCTTCACTCTTTCTGGAGCTACTGTAACTGCCCTCTGCTCTTCCCCAGTAGCATTTCACCATGTCACCATTTCTGACCTGAGGGGCTCATCTTCTGGCATCGTATCTTTTAGCCTTTTGATACTATTCATGAGGTTTTCTTAGCAAGGATACTGGAATGGGTTACCATTTCCTTCTCCAGTGGATAGCATTTTGTCAGAACGCTCCACTGTGACTTGTCCATCTTGGGTGGCCTGCACGGCATAGCTCAAAGCTACACTGAGTCATGCCTCTCTCCATAAGAAGGCAGCAATGCACAAGGGATTAGTCCAGAGAAGTTGGTAGAGATCCACTGATTTGTACCAACTTGAAATGATCCAAAAATGAATCTTTCTTAACATTTGCCTTAAAAAGTAATTTCACTTGTCTTAGCCATATTGTGTTTGGTATCAATGGTAACAATGGAAACTGAATTAGATTCAGATATTCCCATTCTTATACTAAGGCAAATTAAACTCATTTTGTGTGATGATGGTATTTCTAAGAGGGGAAAGTGACCTATTGGTTTTCACACCAGAACCCCACACTTTCCTGACATGATGCTGATATACAGATTTCAATGTAAATACCCTATAGTTTGTTCTGTTAGCATCTCTCATTTCTTGCTGAAATAGTTCATCCAATACAGAGTTTATTTCAGACAGCAAAATGTGGAACAGCACATTGCTACTTTTCCTAGTATTTGTCATGCTTAGTTGCAGGATCCATTCATTTTGCATTGTGCAAAAATTTTACACAATGAAGCTATCAACACATATTGCAATGAGGACTTTTGTTCCACAGCCAGCTGTTGCAGTGCCTCTCATTGATAAGGGCTGAAAGGAATGATTAGCCCAAAGCCCCTTAGAACTTCTTTGCCTAAAGAAGATCTTCCCATTCTTGGTCTAATACTTTAACAATTACACAATACTGTCTCTCTTGTAAAGTTCTATGCAATGTTATTATATTGAGAAGGCTGAAAATACATACTTAAAAGATTTATAGAGCCACCCATCTCACAAAACAAATCCATAGGGTCTAAAGGGGACTTTACTATTGAACAGTTGCTACTGCGAATTATCTCCTTTAAATCTGCTTAATTTATCAGAATTTTTCCCATGAATAATTACCATTTTGGAACACCAGCACAAATGGAATTACCATGCACCAAATAGCTAAATATAATTCAGAAAGAAAAATTCACAATGAGTTTTATTAATTAGATTTATTGTCAAGAAAGTGATAAATTAATATACAGAATCTTGGAAAGTTAGCCAAAACTTGAATACTCATTTATGAATTCATCTTTGGGAGGGCCTTTGAAAGTAGTTTAAAATGTTTTTTCCCCAAATTCAAAGGCAGAAGGGCTAATAATTTTTCTTCCAGACATGATTGATCCTGAAATATCCATTTTCTCATTAATTTCCCAACCCAAAAATCAGCCTCGAGAGATCTTTGTTACAAGAAAAATACTGCCATACCCCTCAAGGATCCTATTTTAAAAATTTCTATCTTACAACATACACAATTTGAACCTTTGCTTTGTGCCCAGCATGAGGTTCAATAGGATCTTTATCTTAAATTTATTATAGGCAGCGAAACACACTTGTATCAGAATTATATACTTATGTCAAAAAAGGGCATATTTTTTTTCAATTTACAATTCATTATCACATGCAGTCAGGTCTTACCCATTGTCTGGGAATATGTACACATCATTTCCAACACACTGTGATCCCAACACTGGGAAGCAGTTCTCACATTTTCTTCTTGTGTGTTAGAAAGTGTGAAAATAATTTTATATTTGACAGAATTGTTGAGTCATCTAAAGAAGATTATTCTACAATCTCTGCTGGTATTTTCAGAAATAATTTACTAAGATTACATTTATTGTCATTACCTTAGCTCAGGAGCCAAGATATTTCCTCAGAATCTGACAAGATGCATGTACACCAAAATGAAAGCATTTTGCTAGAAATTTGTCATTTCCAAATTCAAGATTTAGCTTAACTACAGAATAAGAAATTAAGACAGGAATGGCAAAGAATGTATTCTACTTCAAGCACCCATTCTATAAATAAGTTTAAACAAGGAGTTTTGCTTTGAATAGAAAAAGATATATTTTGCTGTCAAGCAATGTATATTTCCTGTAGAATAGTTGGTTATCTATTCATACATTATCCCTTTTATCTACTTGGCTCTTTTTTTTCAAAGTGGGAAAATACATAGATTGGTTCAAACTTGACTACATTATGTATTTTTAATTGATTATCCCTTGTCATTACTGACACCCTGAGAGTTACTACCTGATGATTGATTCTGCCTTTACTGATGCCACCTGGTGACCTGTGCAATTATTAGCAATGATTCCTGCTGGTACCTTGCATGGAATAGGTTGGATCTTTCACTCAGGCTGACAACGGGGGCTCCATATAGGAAGCCAAACAAATCAGCAGGATGAAAACTGACAGGCCAATCTGAAAGTACACGTTTCCTCTTACTTACAATTGTCTGACCTTATTCAGTTAGCTCTGAATGCAGGAGCAGGACAGGTTTGTAATATAGACAACAGCAAAACAAAGGAGTATGTTAATACTCTTCTGAACATATTTCTTTAAATTGAATCAGAATGTGAGAAAAGAAAGAAAACAGAAGAAAGAAAGAAAAAGCTCACTGAGCACAAAATGATAATGCATTGTTCTTTAATAAGAAAAAAAGGTCCACTAGATGAAAATAAGGATAATTTGGGTAGGAGAAGTTTATCGTGATGGTTTCCTTATGGAGAAAAGAAGAATGGAGTATTAGTGAATAAAACACATCGATTTTTGTGATGCAAATGATTACAAATGCGAAAAGAAGTTTTTAATTTAGATGTAAGTCACCCACTATTTACAGCCCTAATTCATTTTTTGCAAGTGTATTTCATGATTGTTTAAGCAACCTCATCTTCATTATTTGTAGATATTTGATAATTGACAGAGATTTTAATAAGATTCTTAACCCAATTTTAGGCAGGGATTCTTCATTAAAGAGCTCCAGCCTTCAGTTTGATAAACATCAAAGACTAACACGTATCAGTTAAACTGAAGTGCAGTATTTTTACAACCAGCAAAAATAGACTACACATTACTTTCTTCCATATACCAAAAAATTATATACATTTGTCTGTCTGTCTGTCATGCTGTTGCAATGCCTGATCATCTTCTAATTTTTACCATAACAGTGCTTCTAAGAATAGAGGATGATAAAAACATTAATGTTGGGCAATGATTTGTGTCAAAAAGGAAAAGGAGGCTTTGAAGCATGTGTCGGAGCTCATATGGTATCTGAGGGAAATACAGACCCTCAGATAATTTCAGATTGTGAAACCTGAAATCTTGTTCAGGTTTCACAATAACGGCAAAAGGCAAAAGATGGGAGTTGCTAAGAGATCTACATGTGTAACTCTTCATTTCTTCTAGAATTTTTGCAAGTGGAGGATCAACTTTTTCACATCAACCAATTATTAATCCATTGGTTGAGACAGAAATTGACCAAGTGGTTTGTTTCCCAAACCTGACATTGTATGCTGAGAAAGTGACTGATGCAAAGTCAACCAGCTGGCTTTCATGCCTGATTTCATAAACATGCATGCTGCAAAGCAACTGTTCTTCAAATCGGAAATTCTGCAAAACCCTACAATACTGTAATATGAATGAGGGTTCGCCATTGGTTTATGTTATTGGTGAGGAAAGGTTTTTGGTATCACCTATCTGTTTTTTTAGAATTTAGAATTTACAATATACCACTTGCGCCACCGCGCCCCCTATAAATATTATTAGCTCTGAAATACAAAACAGGTAAATGTAATAGCAGGAAGGGAATGCTTATTCTTTAGCCATAGAAACTTGCAAAGTTAATCTTAAAGCTTCATTGAGCTATTTCCGTTTTGATCCAAATGGAACATCAACTTGTTTACATTTAAAAGACATCTTTTTATGCAATCCTTGTTTTGATAATTTTTTAAAAAAATGTCTGTAGATGTAGTATGGATATACAATAGCAAAATTAGGGATTTGGAAGAAGTAGATTTCAAAAGGAAGGTGGAAAAAATCATCAATGAAAATTTTAATCGAGGGGAAAAAGCCATTTCTCTTCTCCCCAATCAAACACACAATACTGTTTTATTATGTGTATAATTTTGATGAGCGCATCACTGGGAAACCTGAAAGAACCAGTCAAGGATAGATTGTCATGACAAAAGACTATGTGATTAATAGGAGTTGAAAACAACTTGATGTCTCATAATCAATCAATCATTATAGTTTAATTCTTAAAGTGACTCATCAACTATAAAACTTTTTTGGGGGTTCTGTAATGTAAATAATGTTCTGTAATTTTCAGACAATATCACAGTTTCATACCTAAATTTACCATTTCCAAATACCATTAACAATTTTTGTACCTACCAGCAGTTAAATTACAAGCCATAAGATGACTGTGAAAATATTGCTAAATACTCATAAATTAGATTCCAATAACAAGTAATAACATTACTTGTTAGCTTTGTACCACATGTTCTCTCATCCTTTATATTTTATACTTAAAAGTCCCTATAATTGCTGGGTTTTTTATTTAAATGGGATACATTTTATCATAAATGAACATGCAAACAAATCCAACAAATGTTTCTAACTTTGTACATTAAGTAAAATTAAATGAGATTTAATAATTCAAATATCTGTCATCTTGTAACATTATTCAGAAGACATGGAGAATATTTTTTCACAGCCATAACAAACAGTGTTGCTGCTTGGGTATTTATAAATTTATAAACTTAAAGCAGAATTCTTGTATAATATACAAACATTACATACAACCCACACATGGAGAATCTAATGGCTCCACAAATAAATGTGGGTGGAAAGGCAAATCTGACATAAGGAAGATATTCTATTCTGATGTTTACTCAGGAGAAAGATTCCAAGCATGTGTTGAACAGCATTTAATTAAATTTCAATATTATATTCTGGATGGTTAAAATTTAAAAATTAAGTCACCATAATCCATGATAGTTCCCACATCAAGAACCAAAGAAAAGCCAATGGTGAAGCCATTCCAAGGGAATTTATGTGAATTAAACATAACATGTAACAAAAATCGGTATGAATAAAATCAATTAATAATGGAAAAACATGAAAAAATGTTTTGCCAATTTCCTTAATTCTGGGACAGGGGCCAAAACATCTCCTCAGGGAGTATATTCAACAGCATGAGAACCATGCAAGAGAAGACCTACTGCGTACAAACAAGCAAACTTTTAGTAGCAGGGGCATCTTCAAAAAGGACTTTCCTGTTGATCTAAGTAACCAGTTTCATACTGGGGGAGGTGGTCCCTCAGATAGTCAAGTTCAGATTGGTGGACTAATATGAGTGCTAAGCAAAGTTGTCACACTCCCTCAGTCTTAGGAAGGAACCAATGGCAAATCATTTGCCAAGAAAACTGCATTTCTTTTTAACACTCATTCAGAAGCACACATAACAAACAAAACACCACAATCTTTTTTGAAAAAATCTACATTATTTCCTAATATATTTTTATGTTTTCCTTATGCTGGGTTATGACCATAATACAGATTTGATTTGATTATGTTTTCATATATGCATCTTTCAGCACGTAACTGGAACTGAAAACTGCACCACAGAATTATACAAAAGTAAGTATGTTGCCAAGTACATCCAGGTAATTATATTAAAGTTGGGTCAGCATATTTTTTCCCCATTTCTTACCATGGGGTAGAAGAGGCCCCCAATGTAGCATCATTCATTTGTACAACAAATTGTTAAAATATCTCCAAGAATGAGATAATCCCATTGACTTCTATGAACCAAAGCTACAACCTGGAAAACAGTTTGAATTTGCCAATGAACAGAAGTCATCTACTGGCCAATTTCATTTTAGAATCTGAGAAGGAGTCAGAATCCTTTTCATTTCTAACAACTGTGGGTTTAACATGTCATAGAACTGTATGTTCCTTGGATTATTTATTAAAACTAAATACCTTAATTAGTAAACCACAGAGAGATAGATTTGACAATACATATTTGACAATAAAAAATAAGCAGTTTTGTCTTCCATATGGAGAATTTTAATAGCAGACATCTGAAAATAATCTAATTAACATTAATCTAAGCAATAATAAATGCTCTTAGTAGTTTCAGCAATTTTAAAAGTCATGTTTGTTCTTGTATTTTAAATGCACAAGAAAGCCATTATTTTCCTCAGTGATCAATATGCACTATGATTTATAGTTTCAACAAATCTTCAGACACTGTGGTCTGACACTGGCTTATTTATATCTAATCAAAGGTGATGATCACTCCAAATTACCCTTAATATATGACATAGTAAATTGAGTTAATTCAAAAACATTATATTCTGAAATCTTGTCAGCTATTTGAGAAGCACAAGTTCACTCATCCCTGTTCCTATTGTGTAGGTAGCATCAGCACATAATAGATGTGTTATCTGAACAAAGCCACTCTGTAATGTAATTCAAGTTAAAATCTTGATTTCACAACCTAATCTAATGTTGAAAATAATATATACCAGAAGAACCGGATGTTTGAAGTATTAATATAGTATCATTTTTCAAGTTCATATGTTTTGTACTACACATCCCTCATTAATAGCAGGTAGGATCATTTGGACTGGCAAGCTGAAGTATTCAGTAAAACTAGTCAAAGATGTCAGGCCTGTTCACATCATAAAAAGATGATTTTTTTTAAAAAAAAAGCATTGAGCATACTTTCTAATAAGCCATTTCATTTTTTAGAGGGTATCATCAAGAGTTTTCACTGGAATGATCCTTATTCAGCAAGCTAAAAATACTTCAGATAATCTGCCAAGCAGCATTTGGAAAAGGATTTTTTAAAATAAATAAAATTAATCTGACATTTTAAGACTGAATTTTTAATGTTAGAAACTTGTATGAGTTTAAATTTTCATCACTTTTAGTTTGGCTGGACATGTTAAAGAATAACAGAGAAATTCACAATTTTATTCCTATTTAGAATTGCTATTTAGAAGGTTTGAGTCCTGAATATAATAAATATGCTGAAGTTAACCAAATTCTACACACTGAATCTTGACAGGGTACAATTTTACCCTTTTTAGGAAATCTGTGCATTTTTTTATTTCATCATTCCCTTCAAAAGACTTCTGTATGTCATACTGTGTCAAACAATGAATAACAATGATTAATTTTGAAGAGATGAACACAACAGCTTTGCTTGCAAATGAGATGAATAGCTTAAACCTGTATTTATCCTACAGTGAGTATTAAATTTACAGAACTTATTTTAACATTTGCCAGAGAATATTAAGAGAATAATGTTTTATTATAATTCTAACTTTATAGAATTCTAATTGGGAACAAAGATGTTGATTCTGATTACACTGACTTACTGGTATGTATACTGCTACCATATACAAGGAAAATAAGAGAGCAATTTTTATGTAGGTTATAACTGAGAAAAATAGTAGCTGTGATAAAGCAATTTCTTCCACAGTATGAAACCGGGTTTGTGTTATAAAAAACAATGACCTTGGAATTTATCCCTGATTTTTAAAAAATGAGACGCAATAGCTGTAATCCAATGTCATACAACTTGACTTCTATTATTGTAACATAACTTTTTCTTCTTTATCTTCCCTCTATAGACCAACTTTCATCCAGGCGCAAATGACATCTCTAGATGGATGACATCCATCTAGATGGATGATATCCAGCCTGGATGATATCTCTAGACTAGATTTTGGAGAATTTGGAGGCCAGAAGGAATCAAGAAGAAAAGGGGACTGTTCCTTTTCCCAGTAATGCTGTTGGAATCAAAATCATGGTATTTCACTGTGAATCTTTGTTGTTGTTTAGTCGCGCAGTTGTGTCCGACTCTTCACAACCCCATGGACTGCATTACGCCAGCCCCCCCTGTCTTGCACTGCCTTGAAAAAAAAAGTAGTCTTAAGGGGAAAAAAAGTATTTATCCTTTACTCCGACCAAACAAACCGACAAAGAACAACAGATACCTTCATAAAATGTACACCTCGCATTTTAATATTGGAAAAGAGAAGAAGGGAACAGGGTGGTCAAATGTGGTCAAACTTTCTAGGCTTAAAATAAATTAGTACTAATGGCTTGCTAAAGAAATCAATGATTAGACAGAAGTGAACAATAGAGTTTAGAAAGAGAAAAGATGGTACAATTTCTGTGAGGTTCTGTCAGTGTTTCAAGGTATCTTCCATGACAATCGTAGGAATTCCCAGCATTATTAGTTTTTGCTAATTTCCATCTTGGAGATGTTCTCTCCAATTATCTATATTATGATAAAAACAAACAAAAGGAAGAGCTCTTTTGTTTCTTTTTCTGAACATACAAATAGATAGGTTCTAGAAATAAAGTGAAATTGCCCAGAAAATCTATGAAGATAGTGCCTTGCATCTTATAATTTCTATTTATTTTGGGAGAAAAAACTTCCCCCTTTCAGTTGTGTTTGACTCTAGAAGGCAGTGCTGATCTCCCTTTCCTAGCCAAAGAGACAGCATGTCTGAAGATGCTTCCATGGTTATGTGGCCAGCATGACTATACAGACAGGGTCACCTTTCCCACCTATGTATCTACCTGCATTTTTACATGCTTTCAAACTTCTAGGTTGGCAGGAACTAGGAAGACAACAGGGGTTCACTCCATTATGCGGCAGCTCTTGGGTCTTGAACTTGAGCTGCCGACCTTTCGGCCAACAAGCCCATGAACACATGGAATATAATATAGCAGTATCCAAACTGTTTTTTTTTTTGGGTGGGGGGGAGTGGCAGCACATAAGTGTATCAAAATCTCTGATACATAATATTTATTTGTAATTATTTATATGGCACTTTTATTATTTGTATAAACAACTCAAAGCAGTGAATATATTTAACACACCTTCCTCCTCCTATTTTGCCTACAACAGCAACCCTATGAGGTGAGTTGGGCTGAGAGAGAGTGACTGACCCAAGATCACCCAAGCTGCCTTTCATGGCTCAGATGAGATTAGAATTTAGAACTCCCATTTGCTACAGAGTTAGTAGATAGATAGATAGATAGATAGACAGACAGACAGACAGACAGATATAATATCCCATTTTTACTTTATATATTTTATTTCCTCAATTATTTGGACATATACTTTCAAAATGTGTATCTGCATGTGATAAATATGAATTATTGATTTATAAATAATGCTGGTATGAATAATGTCTGCCATATTGTTTAAATTCCACAAAATGTGTTTTCTTTTGTTTTGTGTTTGCTCATAGCATTTTGTTCAAGTTTTTTATGTTTCATGGCCAGCAATAATGCATGTATTTTGCTTTCTTGAACTGGAAAGTACAAATTAAGTTGTCATTCTCTAAGAACTTTATGGACATGAAAGGAAAACATGATCGCTAAATCATTCTATGCTACACTGGAGCAGCATATCCTTTATTGCTACATGGAGAATATAAAATTGATTCCTCATCATAACATTGCCTATTATTTTTGGTGGAGATTTAATGTTACTCTCCCATCAATGTAACATTTTTACGTATTCTGTCAACAAAACCATTTTCCAAGTATTTCATATTTAATTAGGTGATGAACAGCTAATGAACTAGCTTTTATTTACAAAGTAAAATCTGAATAAAAGCATGTATTTTCTTGTATAAATATGCATGTAATTTTATCAACTAGAATAAACAAAAGTAAAATAGATTTTCAAATCTATTTTACTTGAGTGCCTTCTGCTTTATCTAAGGTTGGGGTGGAGAAACAAGAGATAGGTTAGTCTACTTTCAGTTGTGTTATTCTATGGAAAGTAGTTGGGGTAAATAAAAATATATTTATATCAGAGAACTGATAAGCAAATGCTGTTTAATATTTACTTCTCCACTCTTCTGCTGGGGCTCTTCCATCTGCTATAATAATAGCTGGAAAAATAGTTCAATGTATCTGTAGGAATGAGAGTGAGGGAAAACTCTGTTGCAGGAAAGCATGAGCATGCAAAAGCCAAGGCCAAAATTAAACAAGCATTATCCCAGTCTCATCTGGATTTGTCCTCTAAGTCTTGTTAATAAATAATTTCCTGTATTTTTGTGATATAATGTCACAAATAGTTTGTGGCTCTATGAAGAGCAGAAAATCATAGATCAATCTTGAGGGCAAGGAAATTTAAATAAATCTCTCATTTGGACCTCATTTCGGAATTTGGTTTAATTTCCTTTTCAAAAGGTAACCAAAGGAATAGGATAGCATCCATTCCCAGCACCCTAGTAATATTTATACATATACATAATGGTACAATGTTTATGGAGAAATGAAACATTATAAATCCTGCCCCATCTTCAATGAGCTTCAAGTTTTATTCAAGTGTATATTCACAAGATGAAAATAATATATAAGTGACTGTATAAATATTCTTCTACATTAAAAATTAGTAGAGTGGGAAAAATAAATTGGAAGAATAGCTTAAGATAAAAACCATTGGATGGAATGATATTAAATATTCATTACTTCTCTGTTCCTCTGCTTAGATATTCAGTATTAGACACAGTAAAAATAACAATAAGATGAAGGATATTACTACATGCTGTGTCTTGTATTGCAAAAATTCTTGAGACATATCATGGAGAGTTTATTTCACAGAGTGCTACAATAGAAAGAGATGCTTGTTTTTGTGTGGTTTTTAAACAATAGTTCTAGATGAGCCAACATGGTGATATGCAGCCTCCACACAAATTTATCTTTTGATCTCAGCAGCTAAACATCATCTCCAAATCGAAGAGCTTTATTTATTTAATTAATTTTTCTTCTAATTTGTCTTAGAGATTCTCGGTAAATACACAATATTGAACCCCTCCACAATGCAGTAAAAACAATAAAACATGATCCTATTTAAGTATGTAGCATAATCTAAATAATTTTGAGTAAAATTGAATCATACAAACAATTTAGCTATCAGAGTTGAGCACTTTTTATATGCTATTACCTGGCTTGTGATAACTATGATAAGGAGCATCAAGTTTGTTTATTATTTTCCAAGTATGCAGACATTTTGATACCAACAGAAGAGACTATTTATATCTCAGTGTTGAATTGTGGAGTCCGAGGTGCTTTCTGAGCTTCATTATTTTTCTGAAGACATTCATTACCAAACTAGGCTGATGATGTTGTGCTGATCATCAGTGCACTGATGATGTTACCTTGTTTGGTAATGAAACATCTGCAGAAAAACAATCAAACACAGAGAGCACCTAGGACTCCACATTCCAGCATATATTTTTAATATTAATTATGTGCAGTGTTTTGTAGAACGTGATGGGCTTCTCAAATAAACTGGAAATAATGTTCTCTCCTTGCCTATATCCTCCTTTTATTATTTTTACAAATAACTAAAACTGACAAACATATCCAACACACCTTCCTCCTCCTATTTTCTTCACAACAACCCTGTGAATTGGGTTGGATTAAAAGAGAGTGACTGGCCCAAGGTCACCAAGCTGACTTTCATGGCTAAGGCAGATATAAGACTCTAAGGATCAGTTAGTCCATGCAGTTCTAGTCACTGTGTTTATGGAAGCTACAAGGTCACAAGAATTTCTCCAATTGCCCACCAAGCACCTGCACTCACCAGATAAGGCTAATGGTTTTCACAATGTGTTGGACTTTTGGCATTTGTGTGTGTGAAGTGACTCCAGACCGATCCCCGTCTTAATCCCTGGCTCTTCCCTTCCTTTGCCTACAGTGGGACTTGAACTCACAGTCTCCTGCTTTCTAGCCTGGTGCCTTAGCCACTAGATCAACCTGCATCTAGTATATAGTATATTGATCCAGATAGACAATAAACACAAATAGACAAATATTTAAACATCCATTTGGAAGAAAGTGGGAGATTTTCACCCTGGATTCAACAAGTATCTATGTAAGAGCACAAAAGCACATTCACAATGATCTTAACAATGGAAATTGCAAGTATGAGACACAGATAAGTAGCTGCTGCTGCTGCTAATATAAAGAAGCTCTTAAAGCTCTGGTCTCAGATGCTATATTTCCAGATTTGCCTCTTCTTCTTTCATTGAAAGCTCTTACTTTAATATTTAGATTATTCATCTGTTTTCTGTGCTGAATTAATGCAACTATGCAAAGTCAGGGAAAAGTTTAGGACTATTATAAGCTAGCTTTTGTTTCTTTTCACTGTTAATAACAATTTAAAATGAAAATGTATATATCACTATAAAAACTTAATAGCAGTAAAAGCAATTCAATTGTAGAATTGATTGGCAGTTTTCCTGCACTGGTCAAACCAATGCAATATACCAGTCTTCAGAGATGCTTTAACTTGCATGCTTACATTTAGCAAGGGAATAGACACAATATTCTTCAACATCCAAAGTGGAAATAGAGGAAATAAAGAAGAAGATAGACAAAATAGCCTCTTAAAGCCCTGTGATTCTAATTTTAGTTTCATAAATATAGGAATGAGTATTCCTATCTGGCTTTTTGACTGCCAAAATACACAAGACCACTATGCAATGCCCCACTCTTTACATTGCAGGAAGGACATTTTAAGAACTTCACACTCGCACTTTATTCATATAAGTGTGGCAATATGGAATTTAGGAAACATTTCCTGCTGTAATGTTCAAACCTTTCCTTTAATAATTTTTAGTTCCTATGGCAATCTTTTTAAGCAATTTGTTTTGGTGAGTCTCTCTGTAATATTTGTTGGAAAGCTGCTAAGTGTTTATATTGTATTGATCTTAAAAAAAGACCAATGATGGTAGAATCAAAACAACATTTATATTTGTACGACTGACTGAGCCTTAAACATAAATTGAAATTGTCTGAAAAGTCTGGCATCAGTAAAGGCTCTCTCAGACTGGTGCTATGTGAAGAAATGTCTTATCAGAATAGATTGGCAGAAGTAAGAAGCCAGGAATGAGTGTGTAAATATACGATATGACTTTCTTTGCATGGAAGGTCTTAATTCTAGACTAGACTCTAGCCCAAGCAATTTATTTGGGAGTGATTCTACCAATCAGAAAATTACTGCAACTATTTTAAGAGAAAAAAATAAAATCAAGGGAACAGGTGAATTTAATTCAGGAGACCATTATAGCTACTATTGTGGACAAGCATCCTTTAGAAGAAATGGAGTAGCCATTATAGTCAATAAAAGAGTGAGAAAAGGAGTACTGGGATACAATCTCAAAAACAGCAGAATTATTTCAGTTCAAATCCAAGGCAAACCATCAACATCACAGTATTCCAAGTCTATGCCCCATCCACAGATGATGGAGGCTGAAGTTGACCTATATATATATATATATAAATATATAATATAAAGGTCTACAACATCTTCTAGAACTAAACCAAAAAAAAAGATGTGTTTTTCATCATAGGGGATTGGAATGCCCAAGTAGGAAATCAAAAGTTAACCAG
>JANHZU010004507.1:30608-41098 GCA_032468055.1 Acrochordus granulatus
ACAACAGCAACCCTGTGAGGTGAGTTGGGCTGAGAGAGAGTGACTGGCCAAAGGTTAAGGCCATGAAAGTTAAAATTATATCTGAGCAGTACCTGTTAAACAAGACTAAAAAGAACAAATTTTCTTTAATGTTTAGAAAGTAAGACCGGACAAATTTAGACACTTAAGTGGAATTAACCATGTTGTGAAATGTTAGTGTTTGCTGCATGAAATAAACACAAGGATAGCAGTTTGTTCTGTCCCACAGATCTCAAATACATACAGCTCTAAACTGCTAAACTAGAGGATGACAAACTAAAGAACACATTTACAATTAACTATTATCTATCTTACTGGACATTCTCAATTTCATGTAACAGTTTTTTCTTTCTATCTTTACCAATATTCTTTTGTGATGTCCAACTCTTTGCAATCACATGGACTACAGCAGGCACTGCCTCCAAGAGTCTACCCAAAACCATGTCCATCATGTATAAATACTATCTAAACTCACTCCAGTATCCTTGCCAAGAAACCCCATGGGCAGTAATGAAAGGTAAAAAGATATGACACCATAAGATAAGCCCTTCAGGTCAGAAGGTGTCCAATATGCGACTGGAGAAGAGTGGAGGGCAAATATAAATAGCTCCAGAAAGATTTTCTTTGCAGCCAAAAAAAAAAAAAGACTTTCTTTGCAGCCCAAAATGAAGAATACAGTCAATAAAAACAAGACTTGAGCTGACTGTGGCTCAAATCATGAGCTTCTTATCAAAATTTAGGCTTAAATTGAATACAGTTGGGAAAATTATTAGGCCATTCAGGTATAACTTCAATGATATCCCTTATATCACGATATATACAGTGGAGGTGAAGAATAGATTTAAGGGATTAGATCTGACAGACAGAGTACCTGAAGAACTATGGACAGAGATGTATAGCATTGTACAAGAGGCAGCTACTAAAACCATCAAAAAAGAAACAGAAATGCAAGAAAGCAAAGTGGCTATCTGATGAGGTTTTACAAATAGCTGAGGAAAGAAGGAAGGTGAAAAGCAGGAGAGAACGGGAAAGATATACCCAACTGAATGCAGATTTCCAGAGAATAGCAAGGAGAGATAAGAAGGCCTTCTTACATTTCTTAAATGTAAAGAAACAGAGAAAAACAGACTGGGAAAGACTAGCGATCTCTTTGAGAATATTGGAGATATCAAAGGAACATTTCATGAAAAAATGGGCATGATAAAAGACAAAATGGTAGGGACCTAACAGAAGCACAAGAGATTCAAAAGATGTAGCAAAAATACATAGAAGACCTATATAAAAAAGATCTAAATGTCCCATGATATTTACCATGATAGTATGGTGTGGACCTAGAGCCAGACATCCTGTAGTGTGAAGCCAAGTGGGCCTCAGGAAACATTACTAACAACAATACTATTGGAGGCAAAAGTATTCAATATGAACTATTTAAAATTCTAAAAGATGATGCTCTTCAAGTATTACACTCAATATACCAACAAATTTGGAAAACTCAACAGTACCGCAGGATTGGAAAAGATTGGTTTATGTTTCAGTCCCAAAGAAGAGCAATGCCAAATAATGTTCATACTACCATACAATTGTGATCATTTCATATGTTAGCAAGGTTATGCTCAAAATACTACAAACTAGGCTTCAGCAGTATGTGAACCAAGAACTACCAGAAGTACAAGCTAGGTGTTGAAGCAGCAAAAGAACTAGAGATCAAATTGCCATCATTCGCTGTATCAAGGAGAAAGTAAGGGAACTCCAGAAAAACATCTACTTTTGCTTCATTGACTATGCTAAAGTCTTGGATTGTGTGGATCACAACAAACTGTGACAAATATCTCTGCTAGTCTCCTTGATTTCATCCTCCCAGTTCAATTATCACTGACAATGTTCAGGTTTATTCAACTATTCTTGCTCTGGATGATGTAATATTGGCATCTCTTTCTAACTATATACCATTCTGATCAACTCCTCCTTCAATTCCTGTTTCTTTCTTTGATTGCTAGATTAGTATTCCTGGAAAGAACTTAACATCCAAACAAAGTGGATAATAACCATTTACCCACAATTCCACAAATCCCTTAACCTAAAGTGGATTTTCCTAGCCTGATTTTCAAAGATTTGCAGAATATTATCACAATGGGACTTAGATGGACCTCGAAGGGTATATCAATCCATAAAATAGTTGCTATAACAAAGAAGGTCTGGATCCCAATATCTGGCACAATTTGATTGAGGGCATGTGAAGCACATCAATTCACCTGTTTGTAACATTCCATGGTATTAATTGCTGTTTATCCTATGTGTACTCCCCTTGTTTATAGTCACATCAGAAATCAGTTTAGTACTACTAGTACTAAATCTAGACACCTAGATCTAGACAAAGTGACACAAGATTCTAGAAAAAAATATAATTATTGTTATAGTAATTTTTAGGCCCAATGCTTCTATTGCCGCTAGACAGCCAAAATAAAAAAGTAGAAAAATCCTAGTATTAATAGCAATTCTGAGACTTTTGAAGGCTCCAGATCTTTACATGCAAAAAAACCACAAGCCCAGGTCCGCGAGTTTAGATAAGACCCTATCTGAAAATATGGAGAGAGATGAGCCAGTACACTGTCTCAGATAAAAGCCACATCTTATCACTTTTAAAACCTTGTTTAGATATCCTAATTAGACAATTTGCCTGTTGCATGAAATCCCAGATATTCTATTATAAACTGGCTCAATTTTTGCGAGATATGAATGGCTTCAACTTCCTCTTTTTCCAGCAACAGAAATTTGCCCAACTACCCTTAGGCAAAATCAGTAACTTAAATCACTTTTAACTTTCTCATGCAGTGCACTTTTATGTTATACTGTATATCAAAGACAAATATGCATGGTAACCACCTAAAATTGATTCTGCTACATTTTGTAACTACTAGTGCAAGAATAAGATCAGAACTTTCTTACCAGTGTTCATGATGTGATGACAGCAATAAATCACCAGGCTAAAATATGATAGTTACAACATGAAAAACAGGATAACTTAAATCAGTCCATTGACAGTGAAAAATTACATCCTAGAAAAAAACTTTATACTCTTCCTTGGAAACCATAATCATAACAGACTGTAAGTCTTTCTCTATTTGGATGTCTAGGACACAGACATTAAGAATGTGTATTATGTCCATTGCGTGAAGTTATTTTGTTTAAAATTGACTTAACATCTGGAACAGTTCATGTATTTTCAATGAATCTTCATGTGGTTGAGAAACATAGCACATAAGTCAAACTAATAGCCCCAGACTTACAATGATAATGTTCAGTTATTTTTTGTATTTTGTTTTTTGTAGAGCATGTTGGAATTATTCACATGTGGTTATAAAATAATCCATGATGCCTATTTGCTATGGACTATAACAAATTACGTTTAATTAAAGGTACTGCTTTTAATACCCAGGTCTACTTTTAAAATCAATCATTCTGCAACATCAGAATTTAATGGATCAAATTATTAACAGGCCTAAATGTCCTTTAACTATCAAAAATTGAAACACAATATAGTCTAAACAGGTTGACAACATAAATCAGATCCATCTATAACAAATGGTTTGAAATAACTGTTAACACAAGCTAAATTTGGCCATTTTTCTTGTGCAGCATGAGTAACCTGAAAAATCAACATACTTGAAATAGTTTGAATTATATTTGAAGTTAGGTTTCAACATAGCACTGGACAATCATTCTAGGAAAATCACCAAAGCCTAGTAATGCCAATAGACTTCATATTTTCTAGGAGGAAGATTTTACTGGATGTTAAGCATAGTATCCAGAGTATGTTATATATTTGCTCAGTAATATAATTAAAAATTTGATCAGTTGTAGTGCTAATTGTACAACATGAATATCAGATTGTTCAAAAACATTAAATTGCTTTCACTATTGTCAATATTTCCTCCAACAGTTGAAATGGGTATGCATACACTTCATAATGATGATTTTGTTAGAAGATTCTAGAGAACTAAACAGTCATTATAGTAACCAATGTTGTCAGAGTTCTTCATTACATATTGTAACATGGTCAACCCTGGGATCCCTCCTTCAATAATTCATGACCCAGAAGTATACAATCTATGTTGACTTGATCATACTCTCAGTCTTCCCTGTAAAAGAGGCCAGGAGAGTGCACTTCCAAAACCTGGCTCAATTGGGGTTGATCCACTGCATAATCTCTTTGGCAGCCATTTCCTGCCCCCATTCCCCAATACAGGGAATAGAAAGCTCCAGTTTGCTGAGTTCTCTCAAGCCTTCTCTCAATCATAGATAATGGAAGAGCCCATAATCATTAGGAAAATAATTTGTATATTACAGGGGATGGGGGGGAAACAAACTTGGTTGATTGGGATAAGTTAATTTACACCAAGCATGATTTGTCAGTTTATGAATGAGTCTAATTACTCAGATTATCCTATTTTGGACACATTACGCAAAGTCTTAGATTGTGGAAAAAACTCTAAAGCTAAGAAAGGTAAAGGAACCAGCAGCAAGATAGCAGTAGCTGAACTCAGTTACAGCGGCAATGTGTGCACTGTTAGAAAATCTTAAAGACCAAGTTAGGTACAGGTTGCTATGGAGAAAATATATCTCAGTGGCTGTTACATGTTGATGGATAGATGGCACATAACCTAATTATTTCAGCTTTAACTGGCTAGATCAACTTTGGTTTGGAGTCTGTACACTGTGCTTATCCATCTCACCCATTGACCAAGTTAAGTGTGTCATGTGAACAGGTCTATAATGTGATTAATCCCAGGTCACCTTAATTCATGGGAAGTTTTCAGCACCTATTTGTGTCTTCAAAGCTTCAAGTTGTAGCCCTTCCATGACAAATTTCCATTAGATTTAAAAACCCAAACTAACATTTATAGGATGTAACTGAGGATGGCAGAAGAGTTGTTGTTGGAATTCTTTCTTCTTTAACTTTTCTATGAAAAGCCAGTTCAACTAAACTTTTGTACCCTTAGAAATCTATTCCTATAGTTTGCTTCTTAGATAGTCAAGATAGCTGTCTGAAACCAAGTAAAATGGTATGTAGGAATGCCATGGAGAGGTGAAGGGAAGAGATACTGCCTAGGGAATGATCTGATAAAAAGAGGAAGAACTGCTTAACAGGCACAGAAAGAAATTTTAAAAAGATCCACGCTAATGTTTTAGACTGTTAAAATGAAGGTGGGATATTTATATTTATACTTTTAAATTTGCAATAAAGTAGAGTTAGCTCATCTGGTCATTTTTCCTGTATGGTTTAGCTGGAGGCCTGCACTAAGTTTACAAGTACTGTACATTGTGCTTCTTATCTGGAAGATCAAAAAAATCAGCCTGAAAGCTAGAAGTAAATTAATTTTTAATCCATTATTTGATTACATCTGTTTCCAGAAAGCAATCTTTTACATTTTACTGCACCTATCTGGATGTACATACCAGCAAATCTTAATACAAAACATTAATAAAAATGGAAAATAAAAGAATTAGGGCTACGGGGAAAAGAAGATTAAATAAAAGTACTAAAACTACTTGGTTGGAACAAAATAAAAGAAATGGTCCATGCCTGAGGGAGATGGGCAGTTTAAAAATGTGAAAAATAAGTAAATAAAATAGAAAGTTAAGGGCTCGTTAAAGAGTTGTCACTGTGTTGCCATTTTGAATCCTCTATTAAGGCACACTACATGAAAAAGCTATTTGGAATCCTGAGTGAGTATTTATTGACCTTACAATTTTCAGCTACAAATGTTTTCCTCTTTTTTTTCCTCTCTTTCCTCTTGCAGCTACCATCTTGAATTCACTGCACATTTCTTCACATATCACACACACTCAGTAGCAAAAGATTCATCACATTCACAATTTCACAACATATTTCAAGGCTTAGCTGAGGGCAAAAGGTATATTTTTACCATCAGCTGTTCTCTCTGAATAGAGTGATATGTGGCCTTGATTCAGATACTATTAATTTCATGTGTACATTAATGCCTTTCCTTATTCCACGCTGTTCCTAAGTCCATGATGTTCCATAAGTAGTTATCCAACATATCCTTCACACTTCCTGAAGCAGAACCAGAAATGCCCCAGCACATGCATGAATATATCTCACATAGATTAAAGGTTAATTCATATTTTACATGGCAATTGTTGTGCCCAACTATAATTCAAATGTAAATTACTCCTTTACATTCCCCACAATGGATTTTTTATGCTTTGCAAAGTGTAATTCTAGAAGGGAATTTTCTCAATAGCTCATCCTGCATAATGTTTGTCATCATCCTGGCAGCTTACTTTTCAACAATGGTGTGTTTTAGCTGTTTTTTTTCCAAAGACAGCACTCTATTGTTTTCTTCTTTTTTCATCATTGGTAAGAAAAGTCATTTCTTTTAAATTGGAAAGGATTGCTTTGCACCTGTTCTAACATCCCCTGCCCTCCGCAAAAAAAATCTCAGTTGGTTTACTAGTGAATTCATTATACTTTGACTGAAAATGTATCACAAGCTTTGAAGGCTGATAATGTTTCATAAAATTAAATGAATAAGAGAGCTAAAAGAATATTTAGTTCTTCTTATTGAAGAAGAGTGATTTTCAATAAAATCTTGTTTTTTGGTATTTGTTGTTAGACTTCTCATCCATACTGTTCTTTTTTGGGTTGCTTCTATGAAAATGTTGTTCTATTCAACGCAGCATACATAGATTCACAGTCAGTAACTCCATTTGAGATCTGTTCACTGTTGTCAGTTTTCTGAATTTCAGTACTTATATTTTCAGTTGAATGCTTCACTGAACCCGTTTTTAGCCACTGATCATTTTTTTGCGAGCCAGTCACAACAATTTTTGTTTCTGGTCTGGCCAGCTGACTGTCAGTGAAGGTATAGCTAAGGGAATGAGTCAGATGATCATTGTTGCACAAAGGGAAGTGAGGTTGATGAGGGAGGCATGGTGGACTTCCATGAAACAGATCTGCTGGTGCACTTCAATGGAAAATCCATTAGTCTGATCAAATGTGCTGAAATTTCACTGACTGAGCTGATTTATATTATCAATAGTTAATCAACATCCACAAAGTAACAGATATCTTTTGATAGGCTTTGGCATATAAACAAAATTAGATTCACCCTACCTTTCCTATCCAGCACAAGGAGTCTTAGTTCTTTGGCAGACTTTGTTTCTGGATTTAAGTCATATTAAAGTCTCTCATTAGATGTTGCATTTTTTTTTTCACCTGTTTATGTTATAACTCTATTCTCTCTTTTGTTCCTATTTCTCTACACACAAAAGGCATTTTGTATAATGTCTGACTATGCTCAAGATTTCCATTCTTATTTATAAACCTTTGGGGGATTTTATATGGATAGATAGAAAGAGAGAGAGAGAGAGAGATCTTAAAAGCCAATCTTTAATTGAGATCAGTTAAATTAGCACATTCTGTGGCCTTGCAAGAAGACCCCATGTGTTTTTGCAAATTGAGCTTCATATTGCCTGTCTCTTGGAGGGTTTTTTAAGTTTGATTTTGTTTATCTCTTGTGAGATTCATTTGTCTCTCAAACATTAGCCATACACCTTTATTCAAAAATACTATGATGCTGCTTTATAAAATGTTTCACTATACTTTTTTATTTGTAGGAATGGCTGCATAGGTTGTGGGAGTCCTGATTCCTAGACTGGAGAGTGGAGAATTCCAGATGAGACAATTCCTGTTGCAGCAGTAAGTAGGAAACAGCAATACCACCAGTACCTACTATATATCAGAATAGGAATTTGGACCAGGTTGTGTCGACCCAAGTGGGCTTCTGAATGGGGAGTTTTGAAATCGCTATCACTATATGCCTAGCCATAGATCCTTTAAAGGGAACTGAAATATTAATTGGCAAATTAAAAGAATTCTGTGCATTAATCAGGTTTCAAGATTAATCGACAGAAGACAAAGATGTTAACAACGATTATGAAAATACAAGATAAAAAAATTGATGAAAAAAATGGCAAAATATTTGGATATCACTATGACAAATATAAATTGTATGTTAAGTAAATATGAATGATGTTAAGAATATTAATGAAGTTAAAATGATACATTAACATGGGATAAACTAAAACTGTCATTGGCGGGGAGAAATTCTGTGATAAAAATTATTTTTTTTCTTGGAATCATTTTTTCCAGATATACCTGCTTTCACAACTTATGCACCATTTAAACAATGGCAGAAGGATTTAAATTTGTGTGGCAAGGGGACAAAACCATGATTTAAATATAAGGTGTTATAAAATGCAAAAAAAAAGGAACATTGGGTTTACCTGATTTGAAATGGTATTTGAGGCTTGCTGTTTGGTTGGATGAAAGAGTGGGTACTGCGAAGAAACAGAACACTCTTGGAATTAGAAGGACACAACCTGAGAAGTGGGGGGCATGGATATTTGTGGTACAATAAAGTCAAGGATAATGTGGATTTAAAAATAATTATGTTAGATGTGCCACATTAGTATGGAACAGATACAAACTCAGGTTGTGCCCCAAACACCTTTGTGGCTTTCAGCACAGGAAGCATTTTATAGATGAGAAATAATAGGCAAATGCTATAAATCCAGACATACTGCCACAACTTAGAGAAAATGCACAGCTCTCTTGCCCCCCTGACTTATGAATACCTGTAAAATGCTCAAGGGCTGCTATCTAACCCATGGCTTTAAATGTCTTAGCTGCAATTATTGTTAAGGACAACAAGCCCCATTCTAGACGTAAATATATTTTCCCAAAGCCAAAGACAGTTTGTTGTAATTAAAACAGAGATGACTTCATAGGTTTCATATTACTTTGACAATCACTCTTTCAATGAATGAAATTTTATTGCTTTGTCTGATGAACACCTGTACCTTGTACAAATCATATCACAGAAAGGACATTATGCAATACACAAATCAAAACAAATGAGAAAAATCTTATGATAACCTATAAGGAAGAACAGATTATTCACCTTTCCCATTTTTCATCACTTACAGTAGTTATTCTTGAACTGGATGTTTTATGCAACCTGCTAGGAGACTAGAAATAATTGTTACTGTTCAAATTAGAGGTATGCAAAATTGTTTGAATATGAATCATTTTGAGATCAAAAAGATATTGTGAATGTTTGGAACAAAAAAGCATCATCAACATAGGAGAAAAAAATATGTTATTCTGAATATGGAGCAAAAGCCATTTGAAGCAATCTGGAAAATGTAGTTGGAATGATAGCTTCTTGCCATTAATGTGCTGGAATTGATCATCTTCCTGATGTTTTCGGTCTGGATTGTTTAGGGTGACACACAAAAGTATTTGAGAACAAAGCATCACAAATTTAAGGAAGACAAGTTGAAGGAGCTAGTATTATTCTTGCTGTTGTTGATGAATGACCTAGGACAACCAGGAATTGCTATGAAGGCCCTGCAACTAGATTGTGTTTCAAAACTAGCAATTCTGCTGCTAGAGCCATTGAGAATTGCTGGTTGATTGTTTCTGAAGTGACCTCCAACCCAACAATATTGTGTAATTCCTGCCTACAATTGTTTGGTTTGATTTCAGCTTTGAAAGAGTTTACTCAAGTAAACGAGAGTGATTTTATCTTCCTGCCTTATTACTATTCAATTTTTCTCCTTTTTGATTTTAAAAGGAACACACATAACAAATCTGCCAGGACAAAATCTCTCTTGTATAAGGGAGAGTAAAATAGATGGGAATCATTAATTTGACTGTCTGTAGTCATGATGGTTAAAACCAACATACAATTTTAGGAGTGATTCAGTTAGCTAGCCAAAATGAACTTTCAGAAATAAAGATTATTTTTTTTATTCTTTACTTTGCTAACCAGCACAACTTAATTGATATTCAAGTATTCAAAATATCCAAAACTAAATTGACAATGTCAGAATAGTTAAGAAAAGTACATAAAGACAAAAAATTTTGACTAACAGTCAGTATTAAATAAGAATATGATATGGTAAGGGTACACATAGAAGAAATTATTTCACAGGATGTGTCTGTAAAGGGCACCTAACATTGATAATATGGCAACAATAATTTATTAAATTAATGATAATGTATCCAAGATAATAATCATAATGTATTACAATGTATGATGATTTATCCAAGCCAATAATAATTTGTTATAATCACAAATAATTTATTATATCTTATGATAATTTAGGCAATTATTCAAGGCAATTAATAATACAATATATACATTATCTAATGATATCCCATGATTACCATGATTTGTTACATTTAATTATGATTTATTATTATTCATGATAGTTTATCTGGGTTGATAATCACAATTTATTATAATGTGTGATAATTTATCCAAGGTAGTTATCATAATTTATCCAAATATGTTAATATATTGTGATTTACAATAAATTATAATGTGTGATCCTTTATCCAGGGTGATAATCGTAATTTATATTATAAATGTAAATTACTT
>JANHZU010004507.1:51311-88757 GCA_032468055.1 Acrochordus granulatus
GGGAGAGAGGGAGGAAAAGGGTGGAGGGGGAAAGGAAGGAAGGAAGGAGACAGAGAAGGGAAAAAGGAAGGAAGGAGAAAGAGGAAGGAAAGAGAAAGAACAGGGGACAGGAAGAAAGGAAGGTAGAAACGGAGAAAATGAAAGGGAGGGGGAAAAGGGTGGAGGGGGAAAAGGAAGGAGGGAAGGAAGGAAGGAAGGTCCCTCCAGTGACTCCCCTCAGGAAGTCCCATTCTTTCATTCATTTTAAACAACTTAGCTGTTTTCACCCAACACCAAGCTTAGCTTGCTGTGTGAATGGACCAGGGAATGCAGCCTACAAACTGTAAGCTTGAAGCTAACTGCAACCGACTCCCTTGGCACAATGCAAATTAACAAAGTGATGCCCAAGTTCTGTCCTTACAGCGTTACCTAATTCTGAAGTATCTTAAACCTGCTCCTTTCCAGGATTCCCAAGAAGCTGCCAAGCACACCTGCTTAAGCATTTCAATGTTCAAGCCAGAGGACATTTTGTAATACCAAAACAGAGGGCGAGGCGTCCGTCAGGCAGGCAGTTGATCCCACCACTGCAGAATTGTTCCATTTGATTAGAAGGAGCATGATTCATTTTTAGCATCTGTCCACTTTCTGACATTCAAGCCCTGATTGTTATGCAGCCACAGTTCCATGTGGAAACATGCAAGAGACGGATCAGCTCATAGAAACCCTGAAAAGCCACCAGCAGATAGAGATCCAAGAACCATGCAGGAGATTGACTGTGGCGGATTAGATGCCAACAAATCAGGGTCAACCATTAGGGATCAATTAGATGGATTTTCTCCAGTATGATCTGACTCTTAGATGATCTTCCAACGGCGTGTCCATCACGACTGCAACTGAGTGCATCCCCCTCGGTACTTCCTCTTCTCCTTCCTTCCGCCTTTCCCAGCATTATGGAAACTTCCTTCCTTCCTTCCTTCCTTTGGAAAACCAGCTCTTTGTGCTGATTGATTATGGTCCACCACATCATGGTTGACTATTAGCAACCACATAGTTGATTTCTGCAGGAGGATTTGTCTCCAGCATGGTTTTCCAGTGGTGCACCCTCAGTTCTGGTCATGTCCTCCCTCTTCTTTTTTCTTCCACCATTCCAGTACGTCACAATGAAGTTGAAAGCTTAACCTTACTGTCAAAAATTAAAATCCACTTGACAAGATTTATAAACCTCCAGATACATTCAGTGATTGTTTGAAATTACAACAGCACTGAAAAAAGTGACTTACAACTGGTCTTTGCATTTAGAACCGTTGCAGCATCCCCACGGTCACTTGATCAGAACTCAGATATTTGGCAACTGGCATGTATGGTTGCAGCATCCCAGGGTAATGTGATCATCATTTGCAACCTTCTCAGCTGGTTTCCAACAAGTAAAGTCAATAGGGAGAAGCTGGATTCATTTAATGACCGCATGATTCACTTAACAACTGCACTGGTTCACTTAACAACCGTAGCAAAAAAAGTTGCAAATTGGGCACTCTTCACTTTAACAGTTGTCTTGTTTCGCAGTGGAAATTCTGATGCCAATTGTGGTGGTAACTCGAGGACGACCTGTTTTAGCTATCTTTCTTTCCCAAACTAGGATTTTCACTTTCCACTTTGGTTTGATTAACAGCGTATGACGGCCGTGAGCTGATTGTCAATTTGCCCCCTCATTTCACAGGCTTTGGAAACAGCTGCAGAAAACCAGTTCCCATCAAGCAGGTGCAGAGTGCTTCCCCTCTTCCACAGCTGAATCGCCCAGGGATGAATGTTGGGCCCCCCAATTCTGCAACCTCTGTGTGATTGGCCAAGGTGGGGGGGCTCCTGCAGCACTTTGCCTTTTAGATGAATACTGCTGTTCTTAACAAATAAGAACCCAATTATTTGATTTGCAGTTATATGCCTTGCAGACAGGCATGTTATTAAAAGCTGAATTCAGAAGGATCTTTTAGCTTGTGCTTCTCAAATTAATTCCGAACTTTGCCTCCTGAGGAACAAATGTCAATGGAGGAGGAAGACACTTTTTAAAAATGGCCTAAACTAAAAACAGCCCCCAAAAAACCCTTCTAAAATAAATGAAATTCACTCCCCCACACGCATACCTGATTAAGGTGATACAGCTAATTGGGGACAGATTCAGAAAAGACAGCTTATATAGCCTTGATATTAATATAGACAGTTGATATATCCAGCTTTGAGATTCAGAAAAAATGGAGATAATTAACCTTGAGAAAAAAGGACAGGGAAAGTTCTCAACTTAACAACCATCCTTTAGCGTCTGTTCGAAGTTACAACAGCACTAAAGAAAGTGACTAACAACCAGTCCTTGCACTTACAACCGTGGCAGCATCCCCACGATCATGTGACAAACATTTGGGCACTGCTTGGCCACCAACATGTATGTACAATAGTGCAGCATCCCGGAGTCATACGATCATCATTTGCAACCTTCCCAGCAGGCTTCCAACAAAGGAGGTCAACTGGCGAAGCAGATCCGCTTAACGACCACATGATTCACTTAACAACTGCGGCAATTTGCTTAACAACCGTGACAAGAAAAATTGTAAAATCAGATGCAGCTCATTTAACAGCCACTTTGCTTAGCTGCAGAAATTCTGGTTCCAATGTGGTCGTAAGTCAAGGACTACCTGTGTACTAGCCCTAATTTGAAATAATGACTCTGAAAGGACGAATTCCACTGTGCAGGACAGGGAAAAACAAGTTCAAGTGATAAAAAGGCAGATTCTTATGAATGTTAGGAACAGCGTCTTGATAGTTTGGATTTCTGCGGGGATTAAGGGCTGAAGCTGGATAACCTCAGGCGTCCCTTCTGGATCTTTGGGCCTAAGGAAGATTTTCTCATTTTTCCTTATTTGGAGATGCCCCCAGCTGGGATGGGAAGCATATGCAGAAACTGGGAGGAAATGCTATGCAGGAAGTAAAGTCGTCACCTGTGACTTTACGAACAGCGGCTGCTGACTCAACGGTTGTGGCCGAAGGCAACTGCTGTAAACTAAAATAAAGGAGGTAAGAATCTTTAAAAGAGCTGCTTTTTTTTGCCTGCAAGCAGGCTAATTTTAAATCCACACTTCACCTAGAAAAAAAGATAAAAAACACACAGGGCATCGCGTTAAAAAAAAACATTTTTTCTCCCCAGACTTGGCAACTTTAAGATATGTGGACTTCCCGAGCTGGCTAGGAAATTCTGGGAGTTGAAGTCTTAAGCTTGGCAAGTTTCAGAGATACGGCAGTGAAAGGCTGGGCCGGGCCGGCTTACAGTTATTCTTCGCCCACCATGCCGAACTTGGCAAAAAGCCTCGTTTTCACACTTATTCGTCCAAAGCAAGCAATGCATGAAGGGCCTCGGCCCTGAAACTCCCCGCGAAGTGCAGGGATGCTCCATCCTCAGCCTTGCAGGAGGGAGATGCTGCTGAAAACCCAGCCGGTTCGGAAGCGGGGCAGAGTGCTGTTCTCGAGGGGGGCTCCTGTTGTGACTCTGTGAGAGTCCCTCCCCGAGCGGCTCCCTTCCAAGCGGGGGGCCGACGCCGAGGCTGAGTCTGCAAGGGCCACTTTGGCCCAGTGCTTAAGGTCCCGGCCGAGAAACCAGGAGGCGGTGAGTTCTAGTCCTGCCCTCGTCATGGAAGCCGGCCGGCTGACTTTGGGCCAGTCCCTCTCTCTCAGCCCAACCCACCTCACAGGGTGGTGGTTGTTCAAACAGGAGGCGGAAGGAGTGTTAAGTACGTTTGCCTCTTTGAGATACTGTATTTATAAATAATAAAAGCGGGATACAAATAAATACATAGTAAAGGTCCCATCCGTCCCTCGTCCTGCTCTCACGGAAGCTGGCCGTTGTGGTGCTGTCTGAGTTCACGGGGCAACTGAGCCCGCGGTGAGGAGATCCGCTGTGTGCATCCAGCCAAAGCGCTTAGCTTGCAGTTCAGTGCCGTGCAAATCCAGACTAATTGAAAACACCGTGGTTGAATTAATGGTCAGTAAGGGAGTCGTGCAAACACGACGGCATCTCTCTCTACCCCCCTCTAATTCTGGAGCGAATGATTCTGCAGTCAGGGCTTACCTGCAAAGATTGATAGGTCCCATTTGCAAAACTCTCCCGGCTGAGGTGCCTGCCTAGTTCTCCAAGGGTTGCATTCACACAAGCCACTCGGCAAGGTGAAAACAGAATTGGCTTTACCTTGTTGCGGGAACTCAAATTAGCCGATCGCCTTCCCAAGTCTGAGTGGGCAGCCATAACAGATATAATAAACTAAATTAGGTTAACAGGTTGCGTGAATGACATTTCCTCCTTCTTTAAAGGGGCTTAGGGAAGACGGCATTCCCTTAGGTGCATTTACACAATAACTAGCCCAATTGTGCAGTGCTTCTCTTTTATGGTTCACACTGACCATGACCAAGCAGGCTGAGTTCACACAACCTTCTCACACAAACCTCCTCCCCCCATACACGCTTCCAACAAATGAAAACCATGATTAACCCAGTTAATTATTTTATACTGAACATGCTCTGTCAATGCACCTGCTAGGTCTTCCCCTGACCTCGGTTGACATGTTGTGTGAATAAATGGAAAGAAGGACCAGATCAATTCTAGGGGGTCTCATCTTCCATCGCACCCAAGGCCAATGCTTGTCACTCGCACAGCCGGCTCTGAACCCGGTACACACGTGAACAGAGATGGCCTCCCTGGTCAGCAGGTCGTGCTGTTCTCATCCTTCAGAAGCCATTGCTCTTTTTCTTTTAAAAATCATGGTTCAGTTTTGATCAATGGCAGCCCCTTCCCTGCTGGGACAGTAACCTTTTGCGTTCAAAAAGGCTGTATAAATAAACCGTAACAAGAAGGACTTGCAATTAATCATAATGGATTAATTACTCCACTAAGCAGGGAACACTGAACTTTTAAGATGAGGTGAGAGAAATCCTGGCTCTGATTTTAGCCAGATACAAGAGACCAAGTTTGGCACCCCTGTCTGGAAATCTGTTTCTCTTGAGGATAAATTTATTTTTACTTGCAAATAGTTCTTTTGCACACTTTTTTTTTGTAAATCAGCGCCGTGATTTGCAGAGCACTTTTATCCCCCTCCAAAGATATAAACTTCCTCCATTGTAATTGCACCTTCTTTTCCACCCAGATCAGGGCACCCACCAAGTCCTGTCCCCGAGCACTTTCCATCAAAGCCCCCTCCAGCTCCATCCGACGCCCCCCCAAAGTTGGTACTTACAGCATGCTGCCCTTGAGAATACATCCCGGGAGGATAAAGCCCTCCCCCCAAATAAGGGAACTGCTCCTTCTCTCTTTCAGATTTCAGCAAGATTTCCGTGTCACCCCCTTGCCCCGTTGTTTAAAAATAAAAGCAAAAAAAGGAAGGGGAGGAAGAAAGGGGGGAGAGAAAAGAAAAACAGGAAGGGGATTTTTAAAATTCTTTCTGAGAAGATATTGCAGAGGCATGTCAAAGGAGAAGCAGGTTAAATAGCGCTAGAAAGATTTTGGGGGCGACTCTCTCTCATCCCCCCATATGCCAAAGAACATTTCGGAAGGAAGGAAGGAAAGAAGGAAGGAAGGAAGGAAGGAAGGAAGGTTGGTTTGCTATTCTTTAAAGGAAAGAAATGTTGAGTGCCAAGAGGAGGGGTCGAGCAAGAACAGAAGGTCAGTGCAAAAGCTGGACAGGGTTCAGCCGCTGCCGTTTGGCAACCCGCCAGGGAAACCTCGCCAATGCAAGGTTTAAGGTGGATCCTGGGTGCCCCCTTCCCTTCCAGAGGCGATCAGTCTGAAGGATCCCCGGAGTCCCCTGAAGCACAAAAGAACAGCTGGAAATGCAGGCCAGTACAGGGATTTGGCCCTGCAGGGCTGAAGCGGACAATGGTTACAGCTGGACTGGGGGAAGCAGGAGCCTCGGAGCGCCCACCTCTTCCATGAATGGTTTTTGGAGCAGGCAGGTAGAGGGTTGAGATCTAAGGCTCGGGAGATCTGAATTCGAATCCTGAGCCTCAGATCATTCTAAGTTACAGCACTCTGCTGGCTGCCCTTTTGACTTTTGTGACCACACTTTGGGGGCACCCCTGCAAAGAAGCACTCTGTAGTCTAAGACCCCCAATGCAGCTCCTCCCCCAACTTTTGACTGCCAAAATGTGGCATTTGCCATCCCAAAACTGTGGTCTGGCTTCCTGCTGATTTGCTGCTGGAAATCACCAGTGCATCAGCTTCCAGGGGAGATGCAGGTAGTCCTCGACTTACAACCACAATTGGGAGCAGAATTTCCATTGCTAAGCAAGGTGGTGGTTAAGTGAGTCATGCCCAATTTTACCACCTTTTCTGTCATGGTTGTTTAGGAGATCACTACTATTGTTAAGTCAGTCACAGAATGTTGAAGCCAATCTGGCTTTCTCCTTTGGTTTTGCTTGTCGGAAGCTGGCTGGAAAGTTGCAGATGGCAATCACATGATCTGGGACGCTGCAATCGTGGTAAATTCATGCTAGTTGCCAAGCACTGGAATTTGGATCACATGGTGGTGGAAGTGCTCCTGAAGTTATAAGTGTGAGCACCTGTCATAAGTCACTTTTTTCAGTGCTGTAGTAATATTGAATGGTTGCCAAACAAAGTCAATTGTTGGAAGTCGGGGACTATCTGGAATGAAAAAATGCAGCGAGCAAAGAAATTTGGGGCAAAAATCTCAGCCCTGAACCTTGGGCATCCAGGTGCCCCAAACAGCTCACAGGGTGGGGAATTGCTGGCTGGGGAATTTTGGAAGTTAAAGTCCACACATCTTGAAGTTGCCAAGGTTGAGAAACACTGCATGGAGTGAATGTGTTAAATTTAGATACATACAATGAAGGCAGGCAGGATACAAACAAACAAACAGACAGTCAATGTGTGTTGCTATCAGTGCAATCCTGTCCGCGGCAGCTCAGAAACCCGCAACTCAGCAATGTGATGTCCATTAAAACTTGGTAACTGTCACACCGTTGTGGACATTGTGATTGCCATCTTGACTTTTTTGACACATCTTGCAGACACCTGTCGCTCCTTGGCATGGTGCTTTCACATGCAACACCAGTTACTGCCAGATCACTTAAAAACCTGCCCACTGCATGTAGACAATGTGCTAAATTTGATGAGCATGAACCAGGGTTAAGTTGTTTGCAGCATAACATCCCAAGAGTTTCATTTGTTTATGGGTCAAAGCGCAGTGCAGTCCCACCTCCATCATGTTATATGAGTAACTCAAGACTGCAAGCATCCTTCCCTTCCTATTTTCCCCACAACAACCCTGCCAGGTTGGTTGGGCTGAGAGGGACCAGCCCCAAGTCATTCACCTGGCTTCTGTGCCCAAGGCGGGACTAGAACTCACCGCCTCCTGCTGATTGGCCCAAAGCCCCCCAGACGGCTTTGTGCCCAAGGCAGGACTAGAACTCACCGCCTCCTGCTGATTGGCCCAAAGTCACCAAGCCAGCTTGAATGCCTTGATCTCACCATCTCCTGTTTCCTAGTCTGATGTCTTTCTTCACCAGTAGCCCAAACTGGCTCTGGACCAAACTGAATTAATTTACTAACCAGGTTAAACGTGTCCTAAGAACTCAACTGCCATGACCACTGGGGCTTTTATGTATGGCATTGAATTTAGTTTCAGCCTCGTTTTTCTGCTATTTTTCTGTACAACGTGGCTTTAATTTTAATGCCCCCAGAGGGGAAGAAGCATTTTAACATAATGTAAGGATTATACTATTCCACTAACATGTGGAACATCAATATAACGGTGCAATCCTCTCCTTTTTGGCTCACATGTTTCTTTTCAAACATAAGTTTTTAAAATCATGGATTGAGGGCCATGTAAGTGGGGGTGGTATAATTTAATAAATAAAACAAATACACTCCTGCAAACTTCCTCTACTTTTTTACCAGACACTCCAGTGGTTTCAATAACACCACTTAGTTGTTAAGTGAGTGGGCAAGACTGTTTTCTCCCATGGGAGCAGCACAGATGCACTGGAAGTGGGAGGAGCAAAAGGCCATTTTGGGCGGGGCTACCTCTTTCTTTTTGCCCCATAGGTTGGGGTGGAAGGGAAGAGAGACAGAGGGAACTCTCTTTTGCCCAAGGGTAGGATGACTATTTGCAAAGCACATTAAAAATCTGGATGACGTGGAACCAGCTTTAACTCAAAGGTTGCTGGGATAGATACAGGTAGTCCTCAACTTACGACCATTTGTTTAACCACAGTTTGAAGTTATGACCGTGGTGAAAAAAGTGATTTACAATCCATCCTAGAAATTAAGACCATTGCACCTTCACCATAGTGATCTGATTGTGATTTCGGGACTTGTACCCAGCTTGGATTTATGACAGTTATAGCATCCTGCATCATGTGATCATGATTTGCAACTTTTCCTGCTGTTTCTGACAAGTAAAGTCAATGGGGGAAGTTGGATTCACTTAATGACCACAGTAATTTGGTTGCCAATCATGGTAAGGAATGGTCGTAAAATTATGTCCAGTCACATGATGACTTGCTTAATGACTATATTACTTAGGGACCAAAACTCCAGACCCAATTTTGGTCGTAAGTCAAGGACTACCTGTAATAGCTGTCCTAGAAAATAAAAAAAAAATAACCAGAAAACAAGAGGTGGGATTAAAATCCATAGTACTTTTTCCAGCTTACAAATTTTATTACAAGTTAGAATCTTTTGTGAGCTGCAATTTATCACTTCTAATAAAATGTGTGAATTGGAAATAAAATGAGAGTGAGATGGGCAGTACCTACATTTGATAAATCAATAAAATAAAAAAGTGCTACCAGACTCCTGATCTTAGTTATCCTAGATGCACAATTCTACTCTTACAGAGCTTAGTTCAAAACTTACTTTTTTATCTCTGCAGGTCAAACTGCTTGTTTAAGTGGGTTGATCTTAGTAAGCAAGGCAAATCAGACCTGGTTAGCCCTTGAACAAAACACCACATGCTAACCTAAAGATGTATGCTAGACTGGGGAATCATGATTGGACTACTGCCCCCAAACCTGTCTGTTACCTGGTGCAGAGCCTAACTTGAGGGGATCAAGCTAAACTAAAAACCCAGCAGAATCAGATCTGGTTTATGGGTCTGGACCGGAGGCAACAAGGAAATCTCACACTAGATTGGAAACCCGAAAAAAGCAGTGGCAACCCACATCTCTTATGCTGCTAAGAAAAAAAACATGGAGAGATGTCCAGAAAGTCATGAGAACCCAAGTTCATCCTGAAAGAGATTTGTTTTTCTTTTTTGCAGACTGGCCCACCTCTTAAAAGTGCGGCTGCACATCTGTCACTTAATTTCAGGATTGCCTCCTACAGGTGCTGCACAGAAGTTTTGCATTTTCAATGAAAGGAATTTGAGTGCAGAAATGAGGAAGGAGCAACACCCACTACTTCACGGTCCCCAAAGCAGAACATTTCAGGGTCCCTATAAACCACCACAGGTAGTCCTTGACTTACAACCACAATTGAGACCAGAACTTCCATTGCTAAGTGATGTGGTTATCACTTCCATTTTACGTTGTGGTCATTTAGTGAATGGTTGCTGTTGTTAAATGAATCCAGCTTCCCCATTGACTTTGCTTGTTGGAACCCCCCTGGGAAGAATGCAAACAGCAATCATGTGCAACCAGGGCTGCTGCAACTCTCGTAAATACATGCCAGATGCCAACTTTTGATCACATGACCACAGGGGTGCTGTGACAAACATTAGCATGAGGAGTGGTCACAAGTCATTTTCTTACCACACTTTTGAAACTTTGAACGGTTGGTAGATGAATGGTTGAGGGCAATCCGTACAGCAACTTGTGCTTTGCAGATTGATAGCTTAGCATGCTGTTTCATTGCATCAATATAGTTAATGATAGTGTTGCACCATTCCAGAAACTGTGGTTTATTTAGCAAACCATGGCTGGACACACAACTTTGCACCATCTTTGCATCAGTTGTAGATGGTCCTTGGCTTCCAACACTTTGGGGAGAAAGAAGTTAAAATAAAACAGGCCCCGTGCCCTGAAACACCAAGAAAATATCCCAGTTCCATCGCATTAAGTTTATTTCTTCAAAAAAATACGTATTTATCACGACCACTATGCCAGTCACGAGGCAGGAAGCTCCCTTCCCACACTCGGTCCACCTTAAATTGTCTCTCCAAGCTTCTGCTACTATGAGCCGCTGCGGATTGGCTGAACCAAGGTAGGCAAAGTGGCCAATCAGCCGCGCCGGATCCCACACGGGTCTATGACATCAAAGATGGGGATGGCGAATCAGAAGAAAGCGGCCCAGAAGCTGGAGGCTTTAGTGGCCGGGAGAGGGAGGGGCTCGGCGGGAGCTTCCCCAGCTGAATTGTGGGGAGTGTAGTTTTTGCCATCTCCTGTCAAGAAAATGTGCTGTTTCTGTGTTGGTTTGGTCAACGGAGAGTTTTCCCACTGGAATAAATTCACTTGCCACGAGTAGGGAAAAAAAGCATTTATTTTTAGCACATTCTACCTGTATTCCAGAGTTTCTCAACCATGGCAACTTTACGATGGGTGGATTCACCTCCCAGAATTCCCCAATGCTGGCTGGAGAATTCTGGGAGTTGAATACACCCATTGTAAGGTTGCTAAGGTTGAGAAACACTAGGCGATGCAATCATATGTATTTTCAATGCATACTTATAAACATACAGACATGCATGGATGCATTTCTGTTACTGTTTTGCATTATAGATTTTTATTTAGTGCGTTTATTTGCTGTCCCACCCACTTAGAAAAGTGACCTCCCTCCCTCCCTCCAGAAAAGCTTGAGGGACTGTGGTCTTCTCACTGCAGGCCAAATCTGACCCCCAAAAACCAGAACTATTGTGGCCATATAAGCCTTTCCTGTCATGGGCAGGTTCCCTGTCTTAGGGTCTGGCACCTTGTGAGAAGGAGGTTCAGGTCACAGATCCTTTACCTGCTTAAAATTCCGAACTTCCAAAAACCTCCTTCCGAATCGGGAACATGTAGCTTGTCGGCGGTTTTCTGTGGGGTCACGGGGGCCTGCTCAACCCAGATTGGCAGCTTTCCACAACCCCTAGACACGGAAAAGTGGGGTTTGAGCCGAGCATCCTCCCTGAACGTCTCCAGCGTGTTGGATTCAGGCTGAATTGGGAGGCTGCGTCTCGTGGGAACGCAGCCAGTCGTCCCCAGAGACGAAAAGGCAGGCTTGCCTCAATACACTGAATAGGAGCCGGAACCCCCTTTTTGTGGGAGCAAGAATTGCGCTGAAGGTGGGAAAAAGAGCCAGGAGTCGGCTGAGGAGGTGAACTACCTTCCCCACAAGCCCCTGCGCGGCTGGAGCAAGGCTCCCCCTTCTCTTCCCTCCTCCCCCTCCCCGCACTCCGACCTGTCAATCAAAATAACGTGGTCTCCCGGGCTTCTCGTTCCGGATTGGCTGCCGGCTCTAATTGCAACCCATTGATCTAACCCAGGCGAGGATCTCCTGTTGGCCATCAATCAAGCATTAGCGGGGAGAGGCGGGGAGGGCAGCGGGGCGACCAGACGGGCTGCCGATCAAAAGCCGGCGCTCTCCAGGGCTCCTTTCCAAAAACCTGTTTGGCTTCGCTTCGCCCTTTTCTTGAATGCCAGCAGCGGACGCCGCTTTGCAAAAGGCCGCTGGGAAAATAGAAGCCCGCCGAGCGCGCCTCTGAGCATAGGCAGAGGAAGCGCCGGGCTCCTCTCCCGGGAGGGGCCAGAGGCTTTGCAGGCGGCCAGTCCGTGGGAACAGGGGAGGGGTTAGGGGCTGCGTTCACACAACCCGCAGCCTTCTAAACCCGAGCTAAGGAAACAGGAGTGCTGCGTTCACACAGAGGTGGTGGATAAAGGAAAAGCAGAGGGAGATTTTGGGTGGATTCTCACACAGCGACCTTGGGCTTGAAGATGCATGGAAGTCTGCATATTTTCAAGATGCCAAGGTTAAGAAACGTTAGAATAGTCCAGTGTGGGCAAAGAGAGGAAATTACATGAGAGGAGTATGTTGTGGTTTAGTTAACCATAGGCTTGTGAACACAGGCTGGGTGTGTTTGTATAACCCAGGTAGTCAAGTCAGTGAAAGACCTCAGAAATGTTTGGAGGTTGAATCACAGCAATTGGACTTCTTTTCTTTTGGTTCAACACGTTTCTCTGCTCATCCAAGCAGCCTCTTCAGTCTGAGAAAAGTTGGTTGGGGGGACCCCATAGAAGTCTTCCAGGGTGGCTGCATTTCTCACTTCAGCTGATTTGGCTTGTTAGATGGGCAATAGGAGATGTGAATAGGGAGAGTCTCTGGGTTGTAGATGTTCAACTCCTAAATCCCTTACTCATCCCCAAGTGGGTCGTTAAGTGTGATCTCCCTTGTGAACCTGTCTTAATCTTCCTGGGGATTAATGCAAGAGCAGCATGAAAAATGGGGGACACGTTATGTCTGAGGCCTTCCCCTCTATTGAGGGAAGGATTTTCCACTTTGGTATAGATGGATTCCTTCACTCCCCTGTAAAACCACCCATCTTCTCTGTCCAAAAAGTGAACATGATTGTCCTCAGACGAGTGTCCTTTTTCCTTCAGATGGAGGTAAACTGCTGACTCTGGTCCTGTGGTGCTGCTTCTCCTGTGCTGGGCCATCCTCTTGCGTAAAGACTGCTTGGTTTCTCCAGTGTAGCACCCCGAGCACTCCTCACTGCACTGGATTGCATATACTACATTGCTCTTCTTATGCTTTGGTGTTTGATCTTTAGGGTGCACAAGCCTCTGTCTCAGTGTGTTGGTGGGTTGGACAAACACAGGTATGTGGTGTTTTCCAAATATCCACTTTAGCTTCTCTGACACACTAGCCATGTAAGGAATGTCAAACCAGAATCAGCAGTTTGCCTTCATCTAAAGGAAAAAGGACACTCATCTGAGGACAATAATGTTCACATTTTGGACAGAGAAGATAGGTAGGTGGTTTGAGAGAAGAGCGAAGGAATCCATCTATGCCAAAATGGAAAATCCTTCCCTCAATAGAGGAGGAGGCCTCAGACACAACTTGTCCTCCATTTTTCATGCTGCTCTTTCCTTAGTCCCCAGGACGATTAAGACCACATCACCGCATTTTATGTGCCATAGCACATAAATGAGCATTCGTTCACTTAATGATTAAACTGGTTGCTTAAATACCATGGATTCACTTAACGACTGCTGTAAAACAGTCATAAAATTTGTTTGGTAACATGACCAATCCATTTTATGACCATGACAATTTACAAATTCAAGGGCTATCTCTATTATCCTCCTTGAAAAGGAAATGTTAACAGATTGGAAGGAAGAGATCAGCTCCTCAAAGATTTATTTAACATCTCCAAGCAGAGGAAGATCAACAAGTCTTTCTGACTCTAAAGAGGCCTTGAATCAAGTGCATGACTCCACAGCAGGAACAACAAGAAAAACAAAATTATAAAAACAAAGGAGATCAGAAGGGTTTCCCCCTGATTTTTGTATTTACAAGTTAGCATCACACCTGCAGGCACAGCTGTCTTGGGGAAAAACCCACAGGAAATTGACTTTTTTGTCTGAATCTGATTAATTTAGTCTCCAGATTTATTCACATTCTTTTTAAAGGGGAGGAGCAGAGGAGGTCAGTTAATTTTTTAAATTATTCTGTGAAAAATCAGAAGTCTGAGAGGCCCTTTATGGATGGACTCATTTTATTAAAGAGGAGTGCATCTCGTTTATCTGTAGCTGAACAGTGCTAAGAGTGCAAGAGAAACTGGATGTTGATACAAGAAACTTTTGCACACTCAGCCATAAAAGAGTCCAGGATTATGGACACTAAACAGGCAGTGATTCCACACCTATGGTGGAAGCCTTTCCAGGCTAAGACTGGAAAGGCCTATGTACTAGTCAGGGCTGTCCATAGATGGGTGGTCAAAAAAGTAAAAATGGGACCTATGATGGTGTGATTGAAGTTTTTATAGATAGTCTTGGTTTGTGTATCTGCTCAGATCTCTCATTTTGTTTGCCTCAAATGGAATGGGGGGTGTATAACAATGAACCATAGCCATGGTGGTTTGTGTGTTACAGCTTTTGGTGTAGTGGACTATATGATTTCTATCTTATGTTTTGTTCCTCAAACCTGGCCATAAATAAATATTTTGGCACTGTTGGACAAAAGTCACAGAAGTGGTGGAAGATTTGTCTAACCAAATACAAAAAAATTGTTTTTTAATCTGTAATTTGCAAATCACAGTCCCGCATACCACAGAAAAGCTTCTGAAACAGAGGTAGTTTATTATTTGTTCGAATTGTTTGGTTGTCCACTTGCCAAGTGATTTTGGATGGTTTGGACGGGTTAAAAACATCAAATAGGAAAATGGTTGTGGGAGAAGGAAGGGTAGAGATAGGGATGAAGAGGGGGATCAGCTTGGAGTTACTGTACAGGCACAAATGCCAAAGGTCCAACCCTTTGTGAAGACTGTTAGCCTTATCTGGGGAGTGCAGGTGCTTGATGGGCAGTGAGAGAAATTCTTGTGACCTTGGAGCTTCAAAAAATGTGTTAACTAGAAGTACACAGACTGAGCCTGTTCCTTCGAGCCTCATAGTGGTAAAATAATAAAACATAATTGAATTAAAATATTGCACTGGGGACCAAGCACACAACTCATAAACAAGTAGTCCTCGCCTTACAATGACAATTGGATCAAAATTCCCACTGCTAAGCAATGCAGTCCCTAAGTGAATTGCACCCCAGTTTACAACTTTTTTTTTGCCAATATCATTAAGTGAATCCAGCTTCCCCCATTGACTTTGCTTGTTGGAAGGTCCCTGGGAAGATTGCAAATTGTAATCATACGATCCTGGGACATGTCAATTGTCATAAATACATGCCATTTGTAAGTGCCCAAATTACGATCACGTGACCACAGGAATGTTGCGATGGTCATAAGCACGAGGATTGGTCATCATTACTTTTTTTCCAGTGTAACTATGAATGGTCATTAAACAAATGGTTGTAAGTTGAGGACTCTTTATAGTGGCAAGCAGCTTGGTTTATTATTCTAGAGGTTGTAATTAATTGATCATTTTGCCACACCGTACAGAGATTTGCTACTTAAAAACAGTATACATGGCCAAGTCTCAAGGTGAGTCTAAAACAGTGATTTTGGATTCAAAGCAAAGATTTAGTAACACTTTTAAGAAATTTGGAGGCAACATCAGGATCAGTACTAACAGATACTAAAGATGTGACTATAAGCCATGTGCTATTTTGGACATAAGCCCTAAAACATAACATGTTGGAATAATGTTATATTTTTAAGAATTGTTCTTCCTACAATCCTCAAACTGCCACGTGTGAAGCTTCTGGCCCAGTTCATGCCATGCTAAACCATGGCTTATTAAATTAACCACATTAAACTGCTTTCACACAACTTGCTATGCTGTAAACCATGTTTTTGATTTGGAATGGCTGTTTCACACCACATGCTAAGCTCCAAACAAACAAACCACCTTACTACTGCAAGGTTGACATCTTTTTTTTCTGAAAAAATAGTAGGACAGCTCCATAAAGCTAAGGGGTAAAACTTTGGTGCCATGCAAAAAAATAACCCTTTCCACATTTCCCCTCTCAGGTTTTCCTTTGATTGGACGCAAGCATTTGCCACTGACACGGTTTCTCCAAAGGAGTGGAGAATGGCAGAGAAATTCTCCTAAATCAGTGTTTCTTAAGTATGTTGGGGACTCAGAGAGAGGACAGAAAGCACAGATACGCTGCCTTGAGTTGATTAAAATGTGAGATAAAAAATATATGAATAAATCAAAGTCAAGTTGGCAGCAGCCACCACCTAACAAAGTTCTGCCCTTTTGGCTGTTGCAGGATACCCATAAAACAGGTGGGGCTTTAACGGAGTGGTGACGGACGCCATCTTGACTTTTTTGACCCGCTGATGCCCCTGCTGAATTTGCTAGTTTGCACAATGCACTGAACCAACTGCAGACTCAGTCTACACAAGATGCTCAGCGAAAACGGGGTTGCCTCGGTGTTTATTGTGGGATAAAGGCTGGAAACACCCTCCCCCCAAAAAAAGCCAGTTGCAGCTGCACAGGCTAAATATTTAATAGGTCGTGTTTCCTCCTAATCTTTTATTAATTCCATTAGCTGCTCTTGCCAGAGCTGGCAGCTTCTGTTGAAGGGGAGTGTGTGAAAAATGAAAGCCACACCCCAATATGTGCATGGGTATCTGGGGGTGTCTGGACAGCTGCTTTTACCATCAGTAGGTCTGGGAGCTCAAACATATAGAACAGAGTGTTTCAAACTTTGCAATCTTAAGAAGTGTGGACTTCAACCCCCAGAATTCCCCAGCCAGCAGGGGAAGATGGGATAATTCACCAGGGATGGTGACTGCAGGATCAGTTAAAGGATGATGGGGGACAGGTGGGGTAAAGAATGGGGACACTGAAAGGCCCCCTTCCCTGATCCCAGATATTGGGGGGCCGCCACTTCCTCTTCTTATGTGCTGGTCTCATCTGCATTGTCCCCAGTTAGTCCTCAACTTACGACCATTTGAAGTTACAATGGTACTAAAAAAAAGTCACTTATGAACAGACCTCGCATTTATGACTGTCACAGTATCCCCATGGTCATGTGATCAAAATTCAGGCACTTGGCAACCAGCATGTTTTTATGACGGTTGCAGCATCCCACAATCATGTGATTGCCCTTTGCGATGGCTTCTGGCGAGCACATTCAATGGGGAAGCTGGGTTCACTTAACAGCCATGTGATTCACTTAACAGCTGCGGCAAAATAATAGAAGGATCGAGCGTGACTTACTTAACAAACGTTTTAGCGGTGGAAATTATGGTCCCTGTTGTTGCTGTAAATCCAGGACGAGCTGGATTCATAAGCTAAGTCTATATGTAACTCATCTCTCGCTTGGAAGATTGAAGTTGACACATAAACCAAGTCCACAGTATCTATAAGTCACGTCTGTATCAGAGAAGTGCACTTTTAAGCAACGTCTACCTGTAAACTGTACATCGGGGATTGAAATCGATGCATAAACCAAGTCTACATGCAAGGCGTCAGTAAAATGTGAAACCAGGCCTATGCGTCGCCTCCATGTCCGAATATGAAGCCGTGTCTATATGTGAACCGTATTTCTATCAGGGGGTCCAAGTCTATGTGCAAATTAAGTCTCTATATAAGCTAAGCGTCGGTCGGAGAATTAAGCAAAGAACAAAAGTTAATGAAGTCACGTATCCGTGTTTTTTTTAAGGCTGCTCCCACCAACAAGGCGATCGTCCAGCCCCTCCCCAAAAAAATCTGGACAGAATTTGCTGTCAGACGTCCCCTAGGAAGTCAGGGGAGGAGCTCCTCCGCAATCCACATTGGAAACTGAGTCAGGGGTGGGGGGACAAGCTTACTACCCCCTCATCTTGGCAGGCCCTGAGGGGAGACAGAGGTGCTTAATGGTGTGGAAATCTGGCAGTTGCCGGGTGCTAAAAGCATCTAAGAAATTGCAAAGTCCCGAGCAGGAAACTCCCAAGACATTCTGTCTAAGAGAAGGAGAGATTTTGCTGAAATTATTACGGTGGGTTGCACAGTCAGCCAGATGTTTAGGCTGGGCTTGGCATTTTTTGTCCACCGATCGAGTCCTTCCCAAGGACCTGGATAGGCAGATGTTGCTTGATAACATTAAAGGTTTCTTCGTCGCAGGATGTCAGCTGTTCCTTGTAAAGCTGCTTTTTGCGATTGACTAATAGTGACTTTGTTAATGACGGTGTTCAAGTGGTACTCCAGATGTTTTGGGATTGCACCCATGATGCCTATCACTGTTGGCCATATATCTGTAATGGGTAAACAACTTTTCTTTCCGTAGTCCTGCAGGTGCTGGCCCTGGTCGCCCAGCCATTATGAGTAGATTAGTTGCTGTCTTCATGCAGTGCGCTGGGCTTGCCCCAGTGTGATAAAGCATAAATTAACATAATGGTTTGGATTCACACAGTCAAAAGAAACTCCTCCAACCATGAACCGAGATTACAGATAGTCCTCAACTTAAGACCACAATTGGGACCAGTTTCCATTGTCAAGGAAGATGGTTGTTAAATGAATCACACCCTGTTTAACCACCTTTTTGCCACGGTTGTTAAGTGAATCACTGCAGTTGTTAAGTGAATCACGCCGTGTCTGAGTGAATCTGGCTTCTCACGTTGACTTTGCTTTGTTGGAAGCCAGCTGGCAAGGTTGCAAATGGTGATCGTGTAACTCTGGGAAGTGTTATAAATACATGCCGGTTGTCAAGTGTTTGGATTTTGATCACATGATCGTGGGGATACTATATCGGTTGTAAGTGTGAGGACTAGTATAAGTCACTTTTTTCATTGCTACTGTCACCCTGAACAGTTGGTAAACAAGTGGTTGTAAATCGGCTTTTTCTCCATGGATGGATTGCAAACCATCTGCCTCTTTGCGGGAGACTTAAATTTGCCTATTAATCCCCGATTTACAACCAGTTGTTTAGCGACTGTTCACAGTTACAAGGGACCCCAGATCTGAAGTGCAAATGGCTGTGTGTCGTCCCCCCCCCAGTCACATGAGCCACATTTGGGATACTCAATAACCAGCCGGCGTTTATAGGGGTTTGCAGTGTCCCATGGTCACGTGATCACAATTACTTCTGCTTCCCAGCAAAAAATACCGTAAAATTGGGTGTAACCCGCTTAACAACTTTTATGACCTTCAGAGTTGAAGCTGAGCTGAGGACTGCTTAACATAGCAGCAGAAATTCACCTCCTGTGATGGTAAACCCAGGAACCTGAGTGCTGACAGCTCAGGAACCAGAAATGGAGCTGGTGGGAATTTAGAAGCTGATCTGGGGAAACAGATTTCCAGCAACATGTGAAACCTTGAAAAAAAAACAGGGGAAAAAGGAAAAAAATGACCGACCAGACTGAGCAAACTGACTTCTCAGATGCCCAAGGAAAAGCAGATTCGGAGAGGGCACTGAACGCAGACGCCTGGAGGGAGGCAAGGTTGGCTGGAGCTCTGGGCACCACCCGCATCCTTGTCCACGGAGAGCACGTTGCGATCCTCCACGCGGAGGCTTCTCCGAGAATACGGCACGCAGAAATGTCGGAACAAGCGAAAGGCCGCCCCAACTTCGGTCTGTTCCTGTCGCTTCCTGTGGCGGTTCTCTACACTGTGCTGAGCTGCCACCTCACCCCGGAAGGGAGGCGGGCCACGGGTATGCCCGGTGCTCTTTAGCCCGCCAACGGAAGACTTCGAGAAGAGGGTCGAAGGGGAGGTGTGCAGATGACTCAAAGCTGGGAGGGACTGCGAGCATCTCAGAAGGTAGGATTCGGGTCTCTTGAGAGACATCGGCAATGCAGCTCCTCAGTGGTGGAAAATGTAGGATTTTGTGCTTAATTTGGGGGGGGGAACCACCAGAAGCATAAGATAGGTAGTACCTGGTTAGGTAGCAACACTAAGTATCAGGTATTATTACTAGGAATAATGATGGGGAGAAGGCGGTGTGTGTTCTCAACCCAGATGGAGCCTGAGCCAGCAACGTGTTGCAGCTGCGAAGAAAGCCAACGCGATCCCAAGCTGCATCAGCAGAGCTATCACGTCGAGTTCATGGAAGGCGCTTGATGATGTCCTGTCCAGGCGGCACTTCGAACTTGCTGTCCACTCCTGGGCACCACACAAGGAGGACGCTGAGAAACCGTGAAAGGAGCAGAGAAGATCAACAAAGATCTTCAGCTCCCAGGATTCATTCCCCAGCCAGCGTTGCACGGAATTCTGGGAATTGAAGCCCACCCCTCTTAAAGTTGCCGCGGTTGAGGAACCCCGTCCTAGAAGGAGCAGTGAGGGAAACTGGGTCTGATGAGCCCAAAGAAGAGAAGGCGAACGATGGGAATCTTCTCCAGTCCTTGAAGGGCTTCCCAGAGCCGAAGCGCTGGATTTCTTCTTCGTAACGCCAGAGAGGAAGGCAAGAACCGGCGCTCTGAAGCGGCTTTAAGAGCAAGATTAAATTGGCAATGAGGAAGAATTCTGAAATTGGAGCGCCGGGAAGCAGAGGATCAGCCTGCCTCCTGGAGCTGTAAGGACTCCCTCGGTGGAGGTTTCCAAGCAAACATTGGTTCATGATAGGTTATCCTCACGTTCCGACTATAACGGAGCCTGCCCGTCACAGTCATAACTAGTGACAGTCATAAAGCAGGTCACCCATGTGACTGACCCTATTTTGCAACCCTTTTTGCAGCAGTCATTAAGGGAATGCATGGTTCGCTACGGGCCGGTTTTCCTGAAAACGGGAAGTAAATGCCGCAGGACTTTGCCAATGGAGTGCTTGAAGTGCGGTCATGGGACTGCAGTGGGGGGGTCACTGTCAACATTTCACATCTAGGTTATAGACCCAGGTAGGTCTGATGGCACCTCAGATGCTTGCTAAGTGACCGGTCGTAAGTCGAGGACTATCTGTACTTGTCTGGGATGATCTTAGGCAAGATGCTTTGCTGGGGAATTCTGGGGGTATCTGGAAGTTGCCGACGTTGAGAAATGCAGAATTCCTACCCTGGGAAGGAGGTTTGGACTACATGACCTCGAAGGTCCCTTCCAACCTGAGCTTCCTATGGTCGCAACAAATGCTCCCCTCCGGAAGATCGGAGCAGGCGCATCACTCACGGCGGGCTGGAGATCCGATCAGCCCAGATCCGATCGTTTGTCTGCTGACGCCAGCCGAGAAGTGAGCCGTAAATCTCGCCCGCGCGTGGGCAGGCTAAGCCCCCCTGGCAATGGCTCGATCCTCAGAGACGCCGTGGGCTTGTCTGCTTGGGCCGAGGATACGTGCGCGCAGTTGCTCGCGCACTTGCTTTGCCAAGGCTGGCTCCGTGCCCGCCAGCAGCTCTGCTCCGGAGCTGGCAAAGGCAGCTGGCGGTTTCTCCTTCCTCGCGCTCGTCCGTGCCGCGAAGGCCTCTCGAGCAGGTTTCGATTATTGACGATCTCGTCTACGCTCCCCCGCCCCGCTTTCCACCCAGCTCACGCATCGCCCGGGCTTTGAGAGAGGAACAAAGCCGGCCGCGGGAACGCGGCGAGGGGCAAACACCCAGGAGGGAGGACGAAGGGAAGGAAAAGGATTTTGCAGGCCACTGGACGGCTGTCAGCCGTCGCTCTCCAGGCCACGGGCGGCGGCGCATCCCGCTTGGCGAGTCACTTCAGTCTCGGTTTGTCCCACAAGGCAGGGCCGTTCTTGCAGGCAAACGACTGCAGGGCAGCTGGCTTGGCTCAGTCCCAGATGTTTCTGCTTGTTATTTCTCCTTGTGCATCACTTTGTCGAGGGACTCGAAGGCGGCAAGCGCACCACCCAGTGTTTCATCTTCCCGGCGAGGTGGGCTGGGCTGAGAGAGGCCCGTGCAAAGCCACCCAGCGGCTTTCATGCCTACGGCGGGACTAGAACTCACCGCCTCCTGCTTTCTGGGCCAGCCCCTTGACGACGACCATTGACTGATTGATTTCGTTGCCTTCTCGAGCTAGCGGTTGAAGACCCTCACAAAACCGGGGTGGGGAGGGGAGCAGAACATGCTGGAGTTAACTGAGGTTGCTGGGGCTCAACTGATGAACGAGATGAGACGGTTTCCCCTCTAGCCTGCCTCGTGGTTGTGGCAACCAGCAGCCACTGAGCCGAGCACCGTTTTCTGAGGCCTTCTCCAAGCAGGATTGCGAAAAACAAGTTCCCTGAGTTGGCCGCAGGTGAAAACCACACGGAATAGAGGTAGTCCTCGAGTTACGACCGCAACGCAGGCTACCCACTATAAGCTAAATGTAATACTAGATGGATGTTAATGTTAAATAGGTAGTCCTCGACTTGCGACCATAATTGATCCAGGGATGACGGCTGTTGAGTCACGCCGGTTGTTCAGCAGGTAATCACGTGACTGTGCTGCATTTTACCACCTTTTTTTGCGGCAGTTGTTAAGTAAATCCATCGTCTGCAATGAGTGTTTTTTTGCCCAGAAATGGGTTTCCAGCAAAAAATAAATAAATAAATTGCAGTCACACGACCACAGGATGCTGCCGAGGACCCAAAATGCAATATGTGACTGCAGATGGGGTGGGGTGGGGGGTTGGCGGCAGCACAACGGTCACAATTTTGAATCTGGATCCTAACTACCTTTTTTGGGATCTTTTGTAACTTTTTAGAGTCGTCAAACAATCCGTCATAAGTCGAGGACTACCTGTTGGTATATGACCAAATAGATACTCCACTAATGCTTTTAATTGAAGCAGTAAATATCAAATATGATCGACAAAAAGCTCTTTTGGGGTCCTCCATAATTTTAAAAGAGGGAAAAAAATCCTGAAAGCCCAAAGTTTTAAGGCTTAGACCTGGTTCTAAGCCCAGGAAGATCCCCATTGGTTCTCTTATGTCACGTGATCACTGACCCCGCAGTGCAGTACCACCACCCACCAACGGAGGCGCCCAGTACAGTCCTAGAGGATTCCCAATTTAATGCCTTCCCAGACCGCTTCAATTGGAAATTTTTTAACCGGAATTTTTCAATGAGAATTTCATTTTCATCCTCAAAGGTTTGTCCGCTGGCCAAAATAAACCAGACCCAAGAAAAAGAGGGGCTAAAAAGGAAGAAAAGCAGCGGTCACGGTTTAACCAACAATCCGATTTATTTGAAAAGGCACAGCTATTACATCTTCAATACAGAATTTTTCTCAGTTCCTCTTAATATAGGGTCAAGTGATTAATAAACACATGAAGCCAACAAGATTTTTCTCTCTTTCTCTAAAGGAATATATACAAACACGAAAAATTCTTTGTCGTAAAATTTATTTTGGGGAATCGGGGGGAAAAAAAAAGTCGAGCCGGCATACCAAAAGATAGAATAGCTGCAGGATCCTTGGGTTTTTTTTTTTAAGCAACAGGAAAGGGCCAAGAAAGCTTCCATGACCATCCCCTTCACATCCTATGCCATCCCCTTCAACTCCCAGAATTTCAAACCATCCAGTTGAGAAAAAGGAGTTGAGCCACTGTTCAGATAATTTCCAAATTCCTGCTTTTTTAACCCGAAAATGGAAGGAGGGGAAGGAAACAGCAAGGCAGGTTAAAAACAACACACCGTTGAGAGGTCCACCTGGAGGCAGAGATACCGAACTAATATATTTATATATTTATATATATTTATATATATGTATATATATAAAATTTTTGCTTCTGTGCTACCTTAAAAACAAGAGACATGCATAATGACAAAGGTGCTTGCTTAGCTAAAACAGTGCTGGTGGGAGCAGAGGAGGGCGAGCGAGCGAGAGAGGAATTGAGCAGGGGGTCTGGGGGCTTCGGAAAGCCAGAACAGTGTTGGGGATGGGGGGGTCTGCAGCAACGTGAATGAAATTCGAAGCAGAGAGCTCTACAGAGAAGCAGGCCCCTTGGCAGGTGTGGGCTAAGCGCCACCAAGGAGGCAAAAGAAATGCAACTACGGGCTCGAAATCAGGTGGGATCTGGTGATTTGCAAAATTATTCAATTCTTTGCGCTGGTAAAATTCAACGGGATTGGCCGCAGCCAGACCCCTCGCAAACCCCCAGCAGTCAACCTGGCCTGCCTTCAATGAAAATCGTTGGTGGGATGCGTCCATTCACGCCTGGCCATTCAGTGACCTCCCCAAATCAAGCACACAACCCTACAGGGCGGGACAGTCTGTAGAAAGATTATCCTCCTGCTTTGAGTAATGTGCCTGCTGGATGAACGTTTCTGCTGAGTGCTTGCAGGCAAGAGCAAGTCTGCTGGACATAGGATATTTGGGGGGGGGGGCGGCACGGGAAATTGTGCTGTTGGGAAGGTGGGTCAGAGGCAGACACAAGGACCCCCATGCAATGCCCACTAAAATAGTATCCAAACCGGTAAGGGCTGGGGAACTGTGATACAGAGGGGCTGCGTGCAGCATCCCTTAGGGGCGGGGGAGCTTTGTTCTTCGCATTTCAGCCATTTCTCTCCATCTGGGCTGTTTCCAGCGGGTTGGTAGGTCCCAAAAATGTTGTCGACACTCACAGCAGCTACAGTATTTTGCTTCTTGCCCTATTGGAAATGCCCTCTCCCAACGGGGCATGGTTCAACCCACTGGGGGAGGGTGGCCCTCGATGGCACAAAGCTGTGGCCATCCAGCTGTTGAGAACCGGCTGCTGCTGTGCCAGGGAGCTCAGATCAGGTGGGAACGTCGGGATGGGGTGTTTTGCTCTGCATCCCTGGGCAGCTGGGAGCAGAGTTTCTCAGCCTTGGCCACTTTTAAGATGCGTGGACGTCGTCTCCCAGAATTCCCCAGCCAGCATTTGTGGACTTCAACGTCCAGAATTCCTTCGTCAGCATGAAATCTTAAAGGGACCAAGGTTGAGAAACAATGGCTGGGAAGATGCCAGCAATTTGCCCCACCCACCCGAGGCCAAAAACCTGCCAGCTCTGTGATTTGGGGGGGGGAATTCCCAGGATCTGCTTTTCCCTGGAAAGGCGCTGGTTTTCCCGCAAATCTGAGCAAATCTACTTTCTTCCTTTCCCCTGGCTAACTACATCCCTGCAAAGTTTGTTGCGGTTTCGTGCGATGGGCCAAGCGACCGCGTGGGGTCCTCGTAAAATCCCTGGGAGAGCGGGATGGATGCAGGAAGGGACTAACCAGCTCAAGAACACATTGCCGGTATTCCGATGCTGGCATTCTCTTTTGGAAAAAATTTAAAGGGGGGGTGAGACAGAAAGGGAGGGGCCAGGCCCCTTCCCCACCTAATCTCCAACACACGCGCAAATGCCCAGAATTGCTTGGGGACCACCATGCAACTGTGGCCTGCTAAGCGGGCTGCGATAGAGGGGCTAAAGCGTTATTGCTGCAACTTTTTTTCGCCCATCCCCACCCCACTGTGGAATTGTGGCTTGCCCACCACCCCGGATTGGATGAAATGCTGCGTCTCCTGCTCCCCGGATCACCACCCCGCCTTCTGCCCCCGACCGGACAAAAGCCACCTAATCAGATTTTTCCCCGTCATCATCTTGATGAGCGTCCCCGTCGTGACCGTTCTTGTCCTCCTTGGAGAGATGGGCCTGGGAGCCCAGCGCGGACAGGGAGAGCAGGCCGGTGCTGGCGCTCACGGCGGGGAGGGAGGGCGCCTGCAGGCCCACGGAGAGCGGAGTGAGGGGCAAGGCGAGAGCCTGGAGCTGGGACAGCTGGTGGGCTTGGAGCTGCTGCTGCAGGAAAGACCCGAGAGAGAAAAACAGGTAAGAGGGGCGAGACGCTGCCCTGCCGCCGCTTTCGGCTGTTCCTGCTGGTCCGCCATCCCAGTCCAATAAAATACAGCTCTGACTTTTTAAACGCAGGTCACCCTCGTTTTGCGACCACCATTGGAACTTGGATGTTAAGTGAAACCGAGACTGTGCTTACGATCCGATTTCAGCTTTCCTTTCCTTCACTGTCGCAACTGGGAACGGTCACTGAACAAAGCAGTCGCTAAGCAAGGACCAGCTGTGCGGAAAACAACCCAAATTGGGACGACAAAGGAGACTTCATCTCAAAACCTGCTACTGGAAACAACTTGGCAACCTTTACTGCAGAGGTCCGAGCTAGGTTTTTCTTTCAGGACAATTTATCCACTTATTTTCAGATTTATATGGCTGCCTATCTCCTCTCTCTCTCGATATACATCCGTATCCGTCCATCCATCCACCTAAGCTGGAGCAGCTTCCAACAATCAGAATAGAATTTTTTTTAGAAAAGAATACAACAATTTAAAGAAAAGCATATAAAATAAATTTAAAGTATAAAGCAGAGATAATCCCATTCATCAAAACAGCACAACTGCTGTACCAGTTCTTCCTGAGTCTCCACGCCTATTGGTAAAGGTAGTCCCTGACTTATGACTGTAATGAAGCCTGCCAATTAGAATCATAGATGTGATGGTTATAAAGTGAGCCATCAAGTAACTGATGATTTTATGACTCTTTTTTGCGGCAGTCATCAAACGAAACCTCAGTTGTTAAGCGAACCCATTGTTCGCTGGATACTAGAAGTAAAGGCCAATTTTTGGCAAAAACACAGTAAATTGCAGTCACATGACTCAGGATGCGGCAAATGGCCGTAAATTGCTGACAGTTGGGTTTAGCAGCACCAGATGCTATGGTGGTATAATGGACAGTGTAACTGTGCACTAGTTATTGTTAACTAGTTTAACAATAATTTATTTTTGTTTATGAGTGTGCAAAGAGAGGTGGCTCTTGCCCAATAAAGTAGTATACTTTACCTGTTGATGTCGCTCGACAGGTTAAGTTTGGAGATTCCTCCACCCACTCAGCCCCTCCAATTCTGTTCTCAGTTTTTAAACAGCCAAGGTTGAAGATAAAACTCCCCTTGAGCATAACTTCTTTTAATATAACAGGCAACTTTTAAGATAAATGGACTTCAATTCCCAGAATTCCCCAGTCCAGTTGAAATCCACAATGCAGGCTAGGAAATTCTGGGAGTTGAACTCCAGACATTTTAAAGTTGCCTAGTTGTAGAAACAGCGCCCTAATGCCCTTCCTGGGCAATCTATATACCAGGGGGACTCTCAAGAATATAGAACCGTCTTGCTGAATCAAAGTTACTGTTCTTCTAACTGCTAATGCTGGATTAGCGATGTGAGCTACACTTGGTGATCTTAGATCTTATAGAAAGCCTTATGGAGCATAATTTAGGTTGGACCCAGTTCTGCAGGGTCTTTTTCAAGTACTTAAAGGCATGGTTTGTCATGGGCATCTGGGTGCGCATGTGACTCTACGCAATGGCTGTGCATTTGTGTGTGGGTTTCTTTAACCTTGGCTGCAGATGAAGGTCTGTGGTATTGGTTATTTACTGTTTTCTAATCATTGTTAGCCAGACAGATTCATGAATTTGAGATGGGCAGCCATCTAAATCGAGGGAAGGGAGAAGGGGAAGGGAGGGTGAATGGGACAGAAAAAACGAAGGGGAGGGGAAGGAAGGAAGGTGAAAAAAGGGAAGACGAGGGAGGGAGGAAGGCTGTAATTATCCAATTTAGATGCTTAGAAAACTGCATATCCCAAAGCCCCTTAATAAGGTATCAGGTGGTATTAAGCAGTGACATCATTGCAAATCTCTGCAGTGTTGTGGTTAGTTTACTGCCTTGAAAACTTGGGCGGATCCTTACTTGAATCCTGACTTATTGCTGAGGTTCACCAAATCAACCTCCTCAGCTTCAGAGAGCTGCTGAGAACATAAAATATAAGGGTGCATGGAAAACTACGCACTCTGCGTTGCAATGCTGAAAAGAGCGCTCATGGCAATGCAATGAGCGCATGGTGCAACCAGAGAACATTCTCTTTCAATCTGGGGAAACAAACAGGATAAATATGGAAAGCGTAACGGACTTAATGATAAATGATCGCAGTTACGTTATTATATATCCACGCACTTTTTTGTAACAGCTTCATCCCTTTCTCCTCCAAAGAGCGCCAAACGATGTTCCTGACTCTTCCCCATCATCCTCACAACAGCCCTGTAAGGCAGGCCAACCCAGGCAGGAAAATATCCTAAACCTCCTGATTCAGATGGGGACAGGACCTAGCAGCACGCTCTAAGCAGTGCTTTTCAACTGTGCAGCTTTAATCGAAGAGTGGACTTCAATTCCCAGGATTCCCCAGACATTAATTATTACTCTCGACACTACCAAAGCCCTCTGCCACGGGCCCACCAAGCCACGAAAATCCGACAGATAAAAACAGGGACCACTCCGAAATGTTCAGACTCCACCCCGCCCTTCAGCTCGAATAAAAGAGCATCACAGACCCGAATGATGGAATTCAGTTCTGGGGCGGTCACTTGCTTGGCTCGCTCGATGGCCCCCAGGACCTGCTGTTGGTGCTGGGAGGAGAGGAAGAGAAAAAAGGAGTCAGGAGACGGAAACAAACCCATCGGCAGGAGCACAAAAAGAGGGGAGGGGGGGCTTACGAGCCCACTTCCGCCAGAAGGCCCCAGGAAATGCCACTTCCGTTGTTATTACTAACGCTGGGTCAGATGGTCAGACCGGATTTGGCATTTTTGTCCACCTTTTGCGTCCTTCCCAAGCACCTGGGATAGGCAGATGCTGTCCGACGGTGTGAAAGGCACCGTCGCGGGACGGAGGCTGTCCCAAGCAAAGCTACTTCCTGCAACTGACTGATGGGGATGCTGTCAATGCCGCTGGTGTTCAAGGGGCGCGCCAGACGTTTTGGGGCTGCACCCAAGATGCCCAACACCATCGGTACGCTCTTTGCTTCTTAGTATTAATATTCTGCCCATTGTCCCTTGCCCAACTCCACCAGAACGCCCCAGAAATGCCGTTTCCCATGTCTCTATTCTCTCGAGAGAGTCTCAGGAGCCCGTGGGAATCCTCCAGGGTCAGCAATTATGATCAAAGGGCATGCTGCACCCCACAGAAAAGTGCTTAGGAAACTTGAAGCAGACTGGGTGGGGAGAGAGGATTCAGGGAGCGTGGGGAAGACAATCTTATTACGTTCCTGATGAGGTCATCGAGGATGGGCAGAGATGCCCTGTTTTTTGAAAGCTAAATCAGGACGAGCTCTAGTCCCGCCTTCGGCACGAAAGCCAACTGAGTGACTTTGGGGCAATCATCAGGAGACGGTGAGTTCTAGTCCAGGTTTAGGCACGAAAGCCGGCCGGGTGACTTTGGGCCAACCCCCCCGCTCAGCCCAATCCACCTCACAGGGCTGTTGTGGGGAAAAAGAGACGGAGGTAGCAGTATTGGTGTGTTCACCACCTTCAGCTGCCCAGTAGCAGGATACAAAAAAAAGTCTAATAAACAAACTTCCAGAGCAAAGGAAGGGGAATTACCTCTTGCGAAAGATATGGCAAAACTTGGGCGCAAATGCCATTCAACCGCTTGACAATTTCAGCCTGAAAGGGAAGGCACACAACACAACGTGCAGTGTTAACAAGGGCCAGGGTACTTCGACTCAGCCGCTTGGCACAAGGTGAGAAAAACTTGCATTTGCCAGTGCACTCATTTGGCAGGCAATAAACCAAACTCCAAAGCCAATTACATCATTGGGGTGACCGTGACATTTTGCACATGACACCATCAATGGCAGTAGTGGAGATGCTGCAAGCGACACAATGGGCAGCAGTTGACCCGGACGGCATCGTGCAAAGGAGGCAAGCTGCGAAGGCGCCACACACTCCATTTTACTGGACCTTCCTGGACAATAGGCGACTTCATCCCCCAATTGCCTGTTCAAAGGAGCCTTCAAGGGAATTCATCTGGTTTCTGATTTTTTGCGCAATCCTTTGAACGACTGTGTAAAGAAATGGTCAGAGGCTGGCACACGGGTCCAGGTCCTGTGCGAAGCCATGCCACTTTATATTGAATGAGAACAAAGAGAGGTAAAAGCGAGCATAAACAGTGCCAAAAGAAAAGGAGTTATGTAGATCAGTATTTTTCAAACCGGTGACTTTTCAGCATGGCTGGCTGGGGAATTCTGGGAGTTGAAGTCCACCCATCTTAAAATCACCAATTTGAGAAACACTGATGTAAACAGTGGCTAAGTGGAATTTCCCAATGTTCCCTTGAAAAGGAGAGACAACTCTTTAAAGGACTCTGGTGCCTGGCTTAGAACAAAGGGAGATGAGAATCATAATTTTAATTTCACCTGAGTAAAGCAAGCCATGCTCCCATTCATAGCCGTGTCTCCAAAAAAGGGGGGCTTTGTGGTTTAAATCTGGGCTAACAATGGATGCTAGAAGAGCTGGCAGAGGTTTGGCTACACAGCAGCCTAAAAGCATACCTCAATGCAGAAAAACTGAAACAGGGATAAAGAAATAGTCCGGGTGGAGCTGATGCTCATTTTTTAAAAATTAAATTCAGTTTGCCCTAGCAGGGCACTTGCCAAATAATAATAAGTTAGAACAGGTAGATGTAGACATGCATGAGGAACAAATCAGATTCGCTGCAATTTAATTTAAATGCCATTTAAATGCAATTTCAATTACGTTTAGCTTTTTGTCTGGGTCCCGCCCAGTTGTTTGCAAAAGCTCGGCCTGTTTTGGAATGAGGGTGGCCCTGCATAAAATCAAAGATGGCATGTAGCTTGTGGCCTAAATGGCTCTTCAGAGGGTATTCCAACCCAAAATCAGACACAAAGGAGAAAGAGGCAGCCTCAGATAACCTAAGAAAAACCCACCCTTGATTCAGCTGCCTTAAAAACCCCTTGCAGAGAGAAAAACAGTATTAAAATCTTACCTGCTTATGCATTTCAATATTGAGGCCATAGGACATCTCGTAGTACTGGAAGGTGTAAAACAAAGAGAGACAAAATTGAAAGATCTGCTTCCTGGGTTAAATCTGCGCCTGTTCCCTGGAGTTGTCTGTACAGGATCTGGACACCACTATACAACATACCACAACAATGACATCTCCCCAGTGTTGTTCAGCGATGTACACTCCCTGCCTATGGAAGCTCCGTATTATGATCACGGCCAGCCACAGCTTCTAAGGCGCGTACCGTCCATGGGCAGCTAGATTAGAAGCGGGCAAGCATCTCTGGAGGCTTTTTAAGATGTCACGACTGCAAAGGGCGAGGCTAGATGACTCCTGGAAGTCCCTTCCTCCTCCACAATTTGGAGACCGAAGGTTTCCTGCCCACTGAAGGAGCTGGACTAGATGACCCTTCGGGTCCCTGCTCACTCACAATACAGTCACACCAACTGGCTTTCCTGCCCAGCGCACTCGGTGACCCTTTGGGACCCTCTTCGCTCTCCAGTCCTGCGACCCTAAGCCAAGCCAAGCCAAGCCAAGCCAAGCCAAGCCAAGCCAAGCCAAGCCAAGCCAGCCAACAAATTATCTTTAACATCTGCATGTGTGAATTGGGTGTTGCTGTCAATGGCATCAATAAGTTGTGTGAAAGCTTCCAATTCTTGTGTTTTGATTTTGACCCAGGTATCATCCACACATCTAAACCAGTGGGTGGGAGGGTTTCCTGTATAAGAGTTCAATGCTTTGAATTCAAATTCTTTCATATAAATAATTCAAATTCTCCCATATAAAGAATTCAAATTCTTTCCAGATCAAAATTCCATATCAAGATTTCCATATAAAGATTATAAAATAAACCTTAATATCCTGTTTAAACTGGTTATGTGTAACCTTGCTATGTTTTCTCATCTTCCCCATCCCCTTTTTAGAAATTTCCTGACCATTCTTTTTCATTTTTAGATGGATTGAAAAAGCCTTCCAGATAGAAGGTGAAGCATCTCCAATAAAATCTTGTAATTAAATTTTAAGAAACTTTGCAAATTTTTGTAATGTACATGACCAGGATTAATGAGAATATTCACAGACGTTTTCCAATTACATCTAATAATAAAAGTCCAGTTGCCTTTTAAAGAAGTTTGCGTACCTTTTTGCACTTTTGCAATAAATCATGACCTGAATTAATAATGATATACAAACACAACACAGACAAAAGTGATTGTAACCTTATATCTTTCCCATCCAGTAAAGAAACAGAAGGACATTTGGCAAAATTCTTGTACAAATCCAGTATTTGTTTTTTCTACACTCTGACACACTGGTAAATAAATGATTTTATTTAACAAAATAAAACTATATTTTATTAAACTAAATAGGGAAAGGAAAGAGAAAGAAAAAGCACAAATGGGTATATATGTGCATAGCTCATTCCGAACAACATCTATTTCAGATAGATGTGAAATGAATTTCATCTATTCAAATAGATGAAATATTTGAATTATAATGCCTAGGAGAAAAACTATAATTTATAATCTGAATGGTTATAATGGTTGCATCCATGGTTCCCTAGATTAAGCATTATTAATTATCCAAGAATAATTACAGTAATATCTGAAATCAATCAATTTAGGAATATGAATTTTAATGAATTCAAACATCAACCTTGGTTTGATTGGCTTGGTTTTTTATTACTGAAAGGTGTTTACTACCTGTTTTATGGATCTGTGTGATATTTTCTTCCAGATAAAGGAGAAATAAGAATATGCTTTGGGTTAGGCCCAGTTCAGTAAAATTTGCAACTACGGAAATTGGAAAATAAGAACAAGTAAAAAAAATTAAAAAAATATTTATAATAAGACAAATGAATAAGCAGAAAGAAAAGCATAAAGTATAAAAATATAATAAAAATTTCATTACATCAATAAATAAGCCAGAAAAGCTAAACACCAAAAACACAAAGGCAAGCAAGTCATTCTAATAATACTCAGCCTACTTTTTCAAAATGCTCTGTATTTATACAGATTATTATATTTTACTTCATCCCTTATTCCAATTTATCTCACCCTGTATTCTAGTTGTAGTGACTTCTGGTAACTCTCTGACATAATTCTAGAATGAGCAGTCAAGATCAAAACATAACAGCAACCATATCTGTCAGAAGTGGGTGTGTGTTGTGTGAACAAGGTTTGGTGGCACAGGAAAGTGGGGGATAAGCTTTCTTAAACAAAAGATTCCCATGGACAATCCAGAAGGACAAGAACAGATACCAGAGATATGAAATACGAAGGCTTCAGGTGTTGCAGAAACAAAACACCAAGCGTCTTTCTTCATTGGTCAGGCTGCTAGTTATTATAGTTGCCAGTGTTTGGAGAATAGTCTGGAGTGCACAGTGGCACAATTGGTTAAGACACTGGACTTGTTGGGCAGAAGATCAGCAGCTCAAGCTTGAGATCCAAGAGCTGCCACATTAGAGGGTGAGCTCCCATTGTCTACTTAGCTTCTGCCAACCTAGCAGATCAAAAGCATGTAAAAATGCAAGTAGATAAATACAGTCATGTGAAAAAGAAATTACATCCTTTTCGAGTTGTATAGTTTTGTGTCTCAGGATATAGTAAAAATCATCTGCTCCTTAGCACTTCTTAAAAATAGGTAAATATGAACTGATATGACATATTACACCATGTCATTATTCGTTTTACAAAAAGAAAGCAAAAATAGAGAAGCCATGGTTGTGCAAGTTGGACTGTAAGGAAGGCTGAGCACTAAAGAACTGATGCTTTCAAATTGTGGTTCTGGAGAAGATTCTTGAGAGTCCCTTGGACTGAAAGGAGGTCAAACCGATCAGTCCTACAGGAAATCAACCCTGACTGTTCAATAGAAAGACAGATCATGAAGCTGAAGCTCAAATAAACCTAATGCGAAGAGAGGACTCATTGGAGAAGAACTGATGCCTGGGAAATATTAAAGGCAAAAGGAGAAAGGATAGCAGAGGATGAGATGGTTAGATAGCATAGTCATTGTGACAAACAAGGATTTGGGTAGACTCTGGGAGGCAATGCAGGACACAGAGATCTGGCGTGCTGCAGTCCAAGAGGTTGCAGAGTCAGACATGACTAAGCAACTGAAAAATAAGAAAAATCTGACATGACTAATAGTTGTGATAACATTGGGACCTCTTCTTAGTAGAATAAAGGTAAAGATTACCCTGCCAGTTGTGACTGACTCGAGGGTGCAGTGCTCATCCCTATTCCTAAACTGAAGAGACAGTGCTCATCTGAGGCTGCTTCTGTGGTCATGTGGCCTGCATGACTAGACACCAAAGGCACATGGACACTGTTACCTTTACCAGAGGTGGTACCTATTTATCTATTCACTTTTTTTGCACCCTTTTAAGCTGCTAGGTCAGCAGGAGCTGAGGCGGAACAGCAGGAGCTTACCCTGGCATGGCAATGCTGGCTCTTGAACTCGGGCTGCCGACTTTCCAGCCAGCAAGCTGAGCTTTTAACTGCTTGCGCCACAGCACCTCTTCTTAATAAAGTACCTATCTGCTATTAAAAAGAAAATAATACGTATCAAAGTGATATTTTTATGCACCATCTACTTCATTCAAATTAGTAACTAGTATTTAAATAAGAATAAATGGAGATGTCACGTGTAAAAAATGGCACAAAAAGAAACTAATTACTAGCATTCATGGTGCTCTTCATTCTGTTTACAAAATAAGTATACTTTTTTGGCATTCTGTTTATTAGGGAAAAGAAGAAAACTGTACAAAGCAAGAAAATTACCATATGCCACCATTTGATCCATCAAAGAAGAACAAAAAGTGAAAGCATGCAAAGCCAACAACAACAAAGAAGCACCCATACTCTTCCAATGTGTCAGCATGGAAGACATGATTTGAAATATCATTGTACTTTCAAGAGTGCAGAATGCCAAAAATAAAAACATTTCTTATGTGCACTGACCTTTAACAATCAAAGTTCAGTCAATGAATACCTCTGGGGCAAAACTTAGATTGCTCCCATTGTAAATGTCATAACAATTTTGTTGGGCAATGATGACCAAACCATCAGATATGCTACCAATTGTTGCCAACTGACTAGGACCTGAGATAAAGACTAGGTAAAATTATATCTGTCAAGTTTAGTTTTACACAGTTTCTCATTTTTCAAACTTTAGATTTTATTCCAATTCTGCATTGCTTTTTAAAAAATGAATACATGAACACATACCCCTTTTTTAAAACTTCTCCTTCAATTGTTCCAACCCTTACATACTCACCAAAAATATTTCTGGACTCAAAAAAACTGGAGCATTTCCACCCAATTTCCAATACCCTCCTTATAAACTGGCATGCATGAACAAAATAATCTTCCCTTTTCATTGGAATGGTTGTAAAGAAAAGGGAACTTATTTTTACTTGTGGTAGTCATGTCTTTGTGTCTTTCCTTCTGGTCTGGGATGTTTTTAGAGATTGATAAAGTTAAAAACCAAAGAATTAATATGTCTAAAACTTGCTTTGCTGAATATATGTTAATGGAAATATTTACACTAAAGAACTAGTGCCATATATTTCACATACACAAACAAGACTGGGGCATTATGAATAACTTGGTACAATACAAAGTATTAAATACTTTGAGAAATGCTGCTCTAGAATATCCATTATTAAAAATGGGAAAAGGTAAAACTGACATTGGAGCCCTGGTACCAAAATGTTTGGCACATCAGTACAGCTGAGATATACTCTTCATCTAAATTTTGATCAAGTTAAAAGTAAAGTTAAAGCCTTATCAAATACATGGTCTGATTTTGTATCTTACACTAATAAGGGGGGCATATCTTTTGGCCAGATATTCATGCGTAGAAAAATATTAAGATATTATTAATATGTGGTTTTATGAATTATTTTTGTCTCCATTTTTAACCCTTATTCATATGAATATGCAGAATTTATTGCACTGCTTCTTGTAATTTATTTACAAAAACTAAAATATTTTTAAAAGTAATAATAATGGTTAAACATTAATAATGTCAATCATTAATTTAATTTGCAAACACGAATAGCTATAGGGAAGTAAAAAAAGATCAGGATGGTGAGACAATCTGATAATCAAATCCCCACTGCTTTTTAACATCTGTCCCTGCCCCCAATACTATTTGGGCTTTAATTCCAGAAAAGAGATTTATTAAGACTTTGCTACATTTTATATAGCTCTTTTTACATTAAAAAAATCTTTCAAAAGTCTCTTTGTGTCTCTCCTAGCAATATCATAGCCAAGATCTAAATTCACTTTTTAAATGAATGTCAGAATTTAAAACAATGGGTTAAATTTGTAAATTACTGTGACAGTGCAATAGAGCAGAACAAGTTTTAAATAAAGATGTTCGTGATGGATATTCTTCTTTCTTTCTGGTTGAAGAAACTTATAAAAACTGATTCAATTTGACCATTTTAATTTATTACAATTTATTTTAGAAATTTCTTGGCTTTCTAAAAAAAATTTTAGGACACAAATTTCGAAAAAAAATTTAGGATACAAATCTCTAAAATAAAGAGAACATCAAAAATAAAAAATAGAATTAAAAGACTGTATTTTAAAAAAAAAATCTATTGATTAACCAGTGAATATGATAAAGGACCTAGCTTACTTCTCCCTTTCTAGATGCCAAAGGACTCTTCAAATAAATGAAACTTCTCCCTTTCTTCTGAAAACTGACAGCAAGGAGAATTGAAACAGCATCTCCTTGGAGAGACATATGTCTTCATTCTGATGATGTTCAAAAGACATTGCAAACTTGGCTATTTCCAGGGGTTGTAGAATTTTATTCAGTTAAGTAGTTTCATTCTCCCAGATGAACATGAAGTTTGTTCTCACTGTTTTATTGCTTTTAAGCTTGTAAACCACCCAGAATCATATGAAGTTGGGTAGCCTCTAAGCTGAATCAATCAATTAACCAATCAAGATGAATTCTTTAGAGGGAATTTCTTTGAAGGATTACCTGCATATATGTACTTTATATGCACATGGGTCTTAAGTTAAGCCATGGAGACACTGCACATGGACCCATTTTCAAGATGGGCTAGTCACTAAAAATAAGATTTCCTACAGTATATTTTTAGAAATTTTTGCTCAGACATAAACATTTAAACCCATCAATTTGGGAATTTAAAAAGGCTTTGAAATCTATTTAGCTTGATCTATTGAGATGATAATCTGAATTTCTGGATTTTAGTGATTTATTTATTTAATAGTGCTATTTTAGATAGTGTTGTCTTGATTAAAGTGTTTTATAAGGTTTTCCTAAAATGCATACTTTTGGATCATGATATAATATTTTCATGATTTCTGGAACAACATAGTTCTTCACTAATTCAATAAGATTAAAAGAGTTTAATTAGCAATAGCTTAAATAAGCATTATACAAGGAAAGGGTCCATCAGAATTAATGCTCTTTTCAAGTACATTCAAGTTTTCTTTTAAAAAGTGAACACGTTATCATAATTTTTATACTATTGCCACTCCTCCTAACATCTGTCTTTCCAGAGCTCCAACAAGTAAATTGAATTATCATGAACATACAAGCAGATGTTCTAATCAGAGCTTCAGAAGTAATAGCAATAACTGAAATTTCTTAGTCAATAATGCTTCTTAAATACCACTTGATACTTCAAATAATTGAATTTCTTTATCAAGATGTTCAGAAATGTCTCCAAGTGCTAAGTGACCTTCCCTGTCAAAGCCCTTTGGAAAGGAAATAAAGCTAATTAGAATCATGACTTCCATTCACTTATTTATGCATTAATAAACAACAGAAATTACACTGAAGTCACTTGTTAATTCCAAACCACATTATATATTAAGGCATTGGTTATAGAAGACAGATAGTGGTCATGAGTTGAAAGTACCCAGGGAGCAGGAAGTAGAAGGCCACAGATTAAAATTGCTTATTCTCACTCCAGATTTTTTTCATTTCAATTTCTGACCCCACCACTTTAATGAGGAAAGATTAATGATGTTCTTAAATTATATGTCTGTGAAGACTCTCACTCGTCCAGGGTAATTGCATCGCAACAAAGTTTAAAAAAGAGGCATCTGGACTGGATTTTTTCTCAAGTCGAAGACGTTTCACCTTTAATCCAA
>JANHZU010004507.1:101766-113875 GCA_032468055.1 Acrochordus granulatus
TCTGTTGCTGGAATATTTCCATTATAAAACTATGCAACCTAAAGTTTTTTTAAAAAAATGTGGAAATCTAATCTATAACCATAATATATAGTATGATTTTGGCTATTTTATTTACTGAATGTAACTTAGTTGCTATATTGTTTATCAGTGTTTTCCTCAGTAGTGATGATGGACTGCATAGTATTACTGAATTTCTATTATAATTTTATGTTCAATTTTTTTCTTAATTCTATATATGCCAAGATCTGTTTTTATGGGGCAGGTTAGCAACATTTAAACAAATAAATATGTATCAATAAACTGATTAATCATTAAGAGAGTCCAATTGTTTGAACCCTTTCCCTCTGGGGGGTTATGACCTATAAAGCCCTACATGGCATGGAGCCAGGCTCCCCATGGAACTGTCTGTGTCCAATTACATCAACCCATCCCACCCAGTCATGCAAGGAAGACTTGTTGCAGATCCCATTAATTAAAGAATTCTGACTGGCAGGATCTAGGTGGAGAGTCTTCTCTGCTATTGCCCCCACTCAATGAAATACTCTTCCCCCAGCGGTGAGACAGGCCCCCTCTCACATGGACTTCTGAAAAGGGAGAAAAACTTGGCTCTGCAGCCTCACGTAGGGAGCCCAGAAGAGCATGCCTCCATGGGCTGGCTCGTGCCTTGAATAATCTTCAATTATTTTTGCCTCCTTTTAAAATTGTTAAAATCTTAAATGTTTAACTGTTATGGAGTTTTTTATATTTAATATGTTATTGTATACCACCCAGTATCCCTCTTTGAGAGAGATGGGTGGTTTAAAAATGTGAAAAATAAATAAGTTACAACATATTTTTTGACATTTGATTTAGATATTAAAATATGAGTTAATTTACTGCAAATGTATTCAGTGTTTGTTTCACCATAGCCCAGTTGTTGCATGATTATGTAACAAGGTACAATGCTGTGTCACTTGTTTGAAAGATATCCAATTGTTAAATAGCAAACAAAGTTATTATTATGTTAAAACATAAATTTTATGTAACTGTCATAAATATTCAAACTCAGGCACTGATATATCTTTTCAGAAACCAGAAAGACAAATTCAATTTTAATTAGTTCAGTATCTCATTTAATATATGGTACATGATTTATTAAGCAGCTTTTTATAGCAATAAAACTATAATTTGCCATCTTGTTTATTAATACAAATCATAGGAAACTGTGCAATTTTTACATACATATACAAAAATTTACCTATGATACAAAAATGGGTTTTGCTTTGGAATCATAATGCAGAGCCAAATGAAGTAATAGGTTGTTTTTTTTAGTTCAGCTACCTGACTAGAAGTAGAATGCAGTAAACATGAAAGTATAAGATGAAATATAAATTGTTCATGAGTAAATGATATATCTATTGCTTAGTAATATGTTACAACATTGATAAGTGCCTCAAAACAAAATAATTCTTATTGAAATAAGTGATATCACTATGTGATTTTATATATAGGAAAGAAACAAGAAAGACTGGCTATTAGCAACAGTCTAGAATCTGTTCCATAAAATATATATTTCTACATAATTCATAGCCATTACCAAAGTTGTCTATAGAGGGCAGGGCCAATGAGGGCCATGTGAGCAATGCACTGTGATAAGGCAAGTTCCATCTCATTTTTATAAATGTGGTGACACTGCAGGCATGTCTGAAAAGAGTTCTATCCTGACTGCAGCACTGCTTTCATTATCTGGACAAAACCCTTTGATCCCGCGATACCTCTGAAATGTAGGCAGGCCTCTGATCCTTCTAATACCTCTGAGATGGTAGGTAGGTAGATAGACAGACAGACAGACAGATCCACATCCTCAAAATAGAGCTATTGTTAATTTGTTTTTATATAAGCTTTTCTATTCTTTATCTACGATCCTAGTAAGACTTCTTGACTTTTCTCTTCCTACTTTCTTGTCCTACTTTTCTCTTCTACCCACAAAAACACTATCCTCTCATTTCCTTACCTATTCTGTTTCACTTAAACAGAAGCAATTACTTTTTATGGAAGAAGGAAAAAAGCACATCCTTTTATAAACTTCTCAAATAATAATGTGTTAGTAAATTATCATTTATTATGGTTCAGCTGATTTAATCTTCACTGGAGGGCATCATCTAATTTTAGTATCATGACTTGCTATCTCTAGATTTCATCTATTTTGAGATGATGCGATAAGAACATCCCTCTAACCGATATGATCATTTCTATTAAGCTCTTACCTTACTGCAGTGATTTATAGTATTTAAAATACTCCAAAGATTAAAGCATTATGGCATAAAAACAAACATAAAACACAAAGGAAGCAGAAAAACAATTTGAGCTACCATAGTTACAAAAATAACTAAAATCAACATTTATTTCCAAACACCAATTAAAATGTTTTCCCTTTTCCCTTAAAACATACAAGAAAAGTGCACTGATACATTTTCTCAAAGAATTTATTAATAGCCTTAGGCTGCAATATTCAGAAGAGATCTCCTCAGAGATGCTACTGAGTCTGCAAGATTCTGTTAGATTCCACATTTTTACCTTCAGATTGTCTAAAGAAGCCCAAATTCCTTCTTAAATGAACTGTCCTATCTATTATTTGAATATATGTTACACAGAAAGCATGCTTTCTTAGAAAAGCAGGGCTTAGTCCACAATCCTCTGAAGTCCAAAATTTACTCCCTGAAATGGAAAACTAACTAGAATTCAAAATACTGATTTTACATCTTCCATTATCAACTGGGCATTCATTCTAGATGAAGTTCTTATTTCAAGAACAGCAAGGTAGGATTATATACAATTTTCATATGAAATAATAATGTATGGACTCCAGAAAGAAAATGATGGCTGGGGCATAGTTATTTCTAAATTGACTTGCAAATTTAGTAGTCGCAAGAGATGTTTTTGGGTGCTCTTATAAGCAGCTTTCTCATTTGAATTGACCAACTGGTAGAAGGTTGTAATTGAAGTATTTAACAGATTTAACTCACTCTAACAGTAAGCTTACCATTGATTACTCATCTAATTGGAGATTTAAAGTGCTTCCTAGAAAATAACAGGACCTTCATTGTAGAATAGTTAATTTCAATGTGTTCTCTAGTACAAGCTTTAGAACAACATTCAAAGCCTACCTGGGTAATAGAATGCCTACACTACAACATAAATAATAGAAATAACATTAAGGAACAAGCAATGGAGGACAGAATTCTAGTTTGGCAAAAAAAAAAACTTCAACAATGCCATAAATATAAAAATTAAAATTAAACAATGTTGGAGCAAAAACACAACCTTTTTTGTTGTAGGAATTACAGGTAGGGGCAGGTTATGTTCAATAAAATGGCCTAGGCAGTTACCCTTAACTAAGATGATAGCAGCATGATGTAGTAGTATAATTTGTTTCAAGAAATGGTGATCAGTCTAAATACAAGCTAATTTCCTCCAGAATCTTTAATTAAATATTGAATTAAATGCTGCCCTTCAGTCTATAAAAACAACATATTTGCTTCCTTTGGACAAGTTATAATATCTCAGCAAAATTATGAAATATAACACATTAATCCATGGCAGTGACCAATTCTAAAGCCAGTGTGTTCAGGGGCCAAGAAGTTCTCAACTCTCAGTCTAAGAGTTTAAAATAAAAAAAAATCTGGCAAATAATGTATTGATTATTGACAAAACACAAAGTATATTATTATTATGGATTTGCTTTATACTCTAGAAAAGCTAAGATAGAATGCAGAATTAAGAAAGACCAGGGAAATTCAATCACTCAACATCTTTCAAACACAGATTGGAGACAGTGACTATTATGAGCCAGATTTAAGCCAGAATTTTTCTGAGAGAGTAAAATGAAAGTATGGATGCATCAAACTCTACATAGCTTGTAAGATGAAGAAGCAATATATATATAAATTCCAGTAAAGGTTCTTTAGTCGGAAGTAAACAGAATCTTGAAACTCTGAATTTCTCAGTCTCAGTTATAGGGAATTACTATATTTCAATCAGAGTCCCTTTCAGGCGCTTTTCCCCAGATCTCTCAGCATCTGGACTGCATTGACTTTTTTGGATTAATTTGTCAACAGACTATTCTGACAAAATGCAAGAATAATCTAAACCAGTTGGAGCTTACTGAAATATATGCAATCTGTTACATCCACAGAAAGCCACAATTTTATTAAAATGACGTCACAATGCAAGTTCCTTACATGCTTACATGCAATGCTCCAACATGAGTACAGAAGTGGTGAAGCTGATGTTGACCAAATATCATTATGCAATATTTTTGAAACTTTGACGTTCACAAATTTTTGAAGGATTAACATCCTTCAGTATTAAATAATCATAATTTTAAAAAGGCAAATCTGTAACTTGGAAGTATGTTCTGTTGATTTCTTGGTACTTATTGCCAGGTGAGCACCCTCAAGAGTGGAATCAAATGCTAATTCCATAATAGCTTGGTGCTGATTTGTTTATGCATATCCAATTTGTTTAAATAGCTGTCCAAGGCACCAGAGACATGCTTTTTTTTTTTGCATGAATGTAATCAAGTGACTAACACAGACAGAAAATTGAAGCAGTGTGAGATAGCTGAAAGGATAAGCCACATTTAAGCCTTTGATGAACATTTAGACAGTAGTTGCTTTGGCATTTCTGTTGACAAAATCGAAAATGAAATGCAAAAGGATGTCAGTGTGTATCTCTATAAAATTGCATTTTTTCAAAAATCTGACCTTATTCTTGTATTATATTAGCAAAGGAAAAAGGTTGTAAATTTGGCAAATCTGTTTATAGAACAAAGAAGATGTGGAAACAGACAAGAAAGCAAAGAAAAATCAACATTATGTATCTCTACAAATGATTTAATGCATTTATGTCAGAAATAACTCTATGTTGTAAAACTACATTAAGTGAAATGTTATTCTATGCACCTTGGCACAGAAATGTCACTGAACAAGCTAACTGTTCAGGAAAAACTAACAATACTCTATAATTTATATGTTGCTGTGGTATCTCAGAACTGTAGCAAATGCTTTACTGCTTTTTTGACTATTTCCTTAAAAATTAAAACAATTTGGTAGAATCACCAGGTGCATACCTCTATGTATCAGGACACTACTCATTTGTGACAAGAAGATAACTTTTTGTTTTTCTAGCTTTGTTGAAAAAGGACTCATGTAACTCTTTCCTTAATTTTATAAATTGCACTTTGTTTCAAATTTATTATTATATATATTATTATTATATTTTTATAATAATATAATATTTATTATATAAATATGCAAGCAAGTTACACATGCTTGCATATTTATTGATCTTGGAGGGATATAGGGGTATAAGAAGTAACATACAGGATTCAGATCTTCAATTTATATTATATTTCTTTTTTCTCTTTGATTTATGCAAAACAAGGGTATTTCATGAAACAGCTCAGTTTCTTCCTAATGTTTTCACCTTTTTTAGAAAAAAATCCTTACCATTGGCCAAATTAGCTTTTAGAGCTGATGGAAGATACAGTTCAGGCCCACCAAGAAGACATCAGAACACTTAATTTCCAGAAGAAACATTTTGTCCATTATTTCTCTCCAAAGCAATATTAATTGTCTTTTCCAATAAATGGTAAAGATTTATGTACTTTATATCTTTCATGAACAAGGCAATATCAGTTCTGTTGACATTTTGAGTTTTGTTGTAATGATTTTATTTCAGTCATTGAGCAGTACAATACATGCCTTTGAAAATTATACAACACTATTATTTTGATTTTTATTTGACAGCAATTGTGCAGCTTCCAGATTGGAATGGAACAATCATTTTGGGAGAGACTGTTTATCTTCCTATGAAACCATTTACAATCTTAAAACCTTCTATGGAAAATCTGCAGGTTGCATTCCTCCTTCTCGTAATATTTTAAAGAGCTCTTACCATTTTCAGTGATTCTGATCTATAAAAAGAGGCTCAGCTCACCTTAAATGTGATGACACTGATAGAGAAAAGTGAAAAGAAAATTAAGATTGAAAGAAGGAAGGAAGAAAGACTGAAAACTGAAGACTGAAAAATAAAACTAGAAAACCATAGAAAAATAGATTTGACAGAATAGCCAATAAGATAAGGTACAAAATTGAGAATTAAATAAGATAAACCTTCTATAGAAGAAAGCTTTACTTTGCATTACTTTTATCATAACAGTCCTAGTTGTAAGAGAAATTGTCTGTCATCTTATTTCTCACTTTTGCCATCTTGAAAAACTGACCTTATATATTTTCTAGAAATATTAAGAACAGGGTTGGAAGTAAAATAATTTGGATTAAGAAAGCAATACAGGTAAAACCATCATTATCAGTATGTGCTGCTGCTGATTTATTTCATGCAAGGGTCTTCTGAAGTTTTAAAATGAAGACATGGAGCTTGGACATCTGTTTCTAAGATTTCCCAGGCAGTTTGACCATCTCATGCACATAGCACCAATGAATGTTGATTTTTGATTTCTAATCAGAATTAGAATTTGATTTCTAATCTGAATTCAGAATTCAGAACAGAAGGAATATATTGATTTGCATCCAAAATAGCATTTTCATGAACATTTCCCACAGAGATGACTATTGATTTTGAAAACATCTCCTGCTGCCATAAATAGGAATTGTCATGTAAGCATCTTACCCCTGAACTTTAATGTATTCGTTCAATTGACTGATTCATGGCGAAATCCCCTTTTCATGCAAGTGTGGCTGCTTGTAGATGGAGCTCCATGTTTGACATGGAGTTTCTGCTCCATGTCAGCAGAAAATTACACAGGAAATAGTAGCATATTTTTTCTTATTTATTGCTGTTTTGCAGTTGGAAGATTTTTTTTTTACATAGGACAACATAAATAATATCACATATGCCCTGATCAACAGAAGTAACATAGCAAGCTTCCAATTGCATATTATAATTTCACAAGCAACAATCTCTTGAATAAACATTTCAACTCAATGTTTTTATTTAATCAATGTCCTTTCTTTCCATTACAAATCCCTTTCTTTTCTCTATAAATAGCCATCAAGAGAATTAACAAAAACATTCAAGATAATTAAACCATAAAAGCATGTCAACTAAAAAAGTCCACAGCTAAAAAAGTTCCCACTAATTAAAACTAACTTCAGAACCAAGAAGTCAGCTTAAAAATTCTTAAAAAAGTAAAATGGGTTTACTTACCAGTGGAAAGTTAACAAATATGAAGTTTGCTTGGACTTCCTTGGCAAGGATATCCAGCTTTTAGTTATAGCCATCAACAAAATTGACAGTGAAAGAGCTGAGCAAAAAAGCTTCTGTCTAACTCTGAAAACCAGATAGGCTTATTTGGAAAACGTAATATTTCAAATCAAATTTTGTCCACATTTTGAAAAGCCTTATAAATTACAGCCATCATTTTGAATTGTATCAAAAACAATGAAGAAATTCATGAATAAATGTAAAAAGTGTGTCCTAGGATAATGCTGTATTAACCAAGCAGAGTTGATCACTGAGATTGATAGTTTATTAATCTAACTTTTGGACTCTTTCTAAAATCCATTGTCAGAGAATAAAATCATACCTTCATGAAGCTTGCAATTCAATATTATGTCACAATCTGCTCCCCCACTTATGTACAACTGGCCAAATATTTCCACATCATACTGTTGTTAATCATGTGTCTCCAGTGATGACCTGTATTCAGCTCCACAGCACCTGGTAGGTGGACTATACTTCTGCACTTCTATTGACTGACAGGCGGCCTAATTCCCTAGCCATTTTGTTCCCCATGCAGCCAATGATCATAGTGGCCACAAAGTTAAAGATAGGTTCCTGTTTGTGGCTGTGTGTGATGTGCCCCCCACTTAACCATCCATTTGTGTTCACATAGACTTGTGCCTAGCCTTCCAGTCTGGCTGGTATAATTGTGAAATTATATATGCATAGGAACCAATAGATTACACCCACCTGCCATACTGTAGGTTTTCTCTCCTTCCTCCCCTCCAGACCCCTGGCAGGCCACCTTGCAGACACCTCATGATGAAGGCTTGGGGTATCTGTTCCTCCTAAATTGGTCTCAAAAGTATCAGATTTCCACTACTTCTGTCTTGTAGGTACTGCAATGGGTTCTGCTATAAGGTACCCTTATACAGCTTTTCAGTAGGTGATTGCTGTTAAAGCTAAGGCTTTACCTTCTGATATACTGTATCATGGTTTTTAGAATGCCTCCTGCTTATCTGCTGATAAGTACACCCAAAAATGGCAAATTTTCTTCCATCTCTTCATCCACCATAAAGTTTATATCTGGAAAAATAGAGTTCAGCAAAACGTAGAGGTTTACCATTAATGTATAGCAGGATTGTTGAGCTGTGGCTGCCAGAAAAGCACTGCATTCCAAGAGTCATATTTCAATGCCCGCTACAAACATGTTGTAAGAATAGCCTTCCACTAAGTGGCAGTTCTTAAAGCACTGGGTGATAATGCCACAGGCCATCGCTTAAGGGACTTTAGCACACTTGAAAATTCTCCCTGCATTCCCTCACCAACTACAAGGTGTAAGAAAGAGGGACTTCCTTCAAAGCACTGGAGTTGAACGGGCTTTGAATTGCTGGTTTTCCCCCTGCGTTTTTCTTGTTTCTTCTTCTTCCTTTTTGTTTTGTGTGTGCCTAAGTGTATATATCTATGTGTACACACATACATATTTTAAGGATAAGTTCAGATCCTGGAAACAAAAGGGACTTCTGCTATACCCCAGGAGAGTGGCCTCAGCCAGGTGGAGCAGCAGCTGGAGGTGCTGATGCTGGAGCTGAAGAAGGATCTGGAGATGAATTTGCTAAAAGAGTACTTCAATCTGCCCTCACTGCCCCAGTTGCTCTCAAAGCACACCATGGAGGAGGAGAAGATGATGGAGAAGGTGGTAGGTGAGTTCAGCATCTCTTTTGTATGCTGATGACCTTCAAGATGGCACCACAGATGGCAGCTTCAGTAAAGTGAACTCTTGTACTTTATTGCAATTCCACAGTTCTTTGCAATTCTTTGCATACTACATATTCCAGAAAAGAATTCCTGGATATTGGAAGGCACACTTTATTGTTTAATATCTAACTTCATTTATTCATTTAAACTTAGCAGTAAGTTTAAAAAATTTAAATGATGCTAGGTATTCAACAATAAAGTGTGCCTTCTTGCAAATATTCTGAGAGAGAGTTCTGCTGTACTGGAATCAAATTCCTTGCATGTCTAACCGTGCTTGGCCAATAAAGTATCTGTATACTTGGGATGGTGGAATAAAGACAGAAAGGAAATCCCTCTCAATGAAACTGAAAGAACCTCTTGGCCATGCCTTCTCAGATGAGGAAGAACTCTTTCATATTGATTCTATCATTCCAGGACTGGGAAGCCATATGTGTTATCTGTTTGTCCATCTATCCATCCCATTCTCATATTTAAACAAGTCTACAAAAGCTGTTACAAGATTTCTTTACTAAAGCTAGAATCTCATCTCAGAGACCAAAATAGGAAATAAATGCTCTTGTTTGTTTAACATTTCCCAGAAAGCTAAAAGAAATATAAATTCTTATATATCATCAAAAAACGGTTAAGACTATGTATAAGCATATCATTTGGTGATAGTCACTATCCCAAAAGCATTTTGAATTATCAGAACATTGTGACTGCACTATACAATTAAGCATTTCTAATAATAATAACTAATGACATTTCTGTAAAAGCTTTAGAAGATAATACATAAAAGTCTTATTAGCACAAACACCATTGTGTACAGATGTTCTATGACCATATCTTCCATAAATTTTTAACATTAAAAATGACATGAGTACCAAAGAACACATACATTGATTCCCTCATGCAAATGATTTCTATAGCTGTAGAGTAGCAGTATGTTTTCTCAACTGTTGCCTAAAAACAGCCAAAGGCAGGGAGAGGTAAGGGATTTGCCTTATTGAATCAATATGAGAAGGGAATAATTAATTTCTCCCAATTAATTTTAATCCCAACTATATATGTATATGCCCCACCAACTGCTTTTAGACACAAAAACAATCAATTAGGTATCCAAGCACAGGCCTTCATTTAAAAAAGAAACATGAAGAATCTGGAGGTTGAGTCATGGCAATTGGACTTTTCTGTGTGATTTGAGAAGTCCAGTTGCCATGACTCAATCTCCAGACAATTCTCCCTGGATGACTGAGAATCTTCATCAACATATTCACAAAGGATATATGAAGATATCCCAAAACTGTAAATTACTATCATAATAAAAGCTAGAAAAGTAAATTTAATAAATGAAATTTGGGAAAGAGAGGAAGCAAGAATTTATAGAACACACAACAATAATTCATTTTACTCACTCACCTATCAGTTAACTTGGGATGCAGTTTCAACGTGAAAAGAAAAAGATAAGGAAAGGCAAAAGGAGAACAAAGGATTCTATTGTAAACAATGGAAATTAGGAAAATCCAGAAATAACACAGGAGAATTTAATAGTACTCACAAGAAATGCTTGCAGTGCCCATGTAATGTTATAAAAATAGAAACCATAGTTTGCCTGCAAAATGTACCACATCCAGTTCCTGAATCCCCAGATAGACTAGAAAGACTGTAACAACTCTAGGTGAGAGGGAACAGTTGAAGCTTCTTATGTTCTTGTTTCTTTCATTATAGAAGAAAACAAATAGCTTCTTTACAAAATAGCAGAGCAGAGTTACAATAGGATGGCCTTGGCTCATAGGCCATCCAGTGTACTTGTGCAGGGACAAAAGATTAAAGGGCATAATAAGGCTGTATATTGTGACTCTGCTTATTTAACTTATATGCAGAGTACATCTTGAAAAATGTCAGGCTAGGTGAATCACAAACCAGAATTAAGATTGCTGAAAATATCAACAACCTCAGATACACAGACAATACCACTCTAATGGGAGAAAGTGAAGAAGTAAAGAGCCTCTTGAGGATGAAAGGGGAGAGTGAAAAATATGGTTTGAAGCTCAGCATTAAAAAAAGAAGATGATGGCATCTAATCCCATCATTTCCGAGCAAATAGAAGGAGACGAAATGGAAGCAATGACAGATGTTACCTTCTTGGGCTCCAAGATCACTGCAGATGATGACTGCAGCCATGAGAGTCCCTTGGACTGCAAGGAGATCAAACCAGTCAGTCCTACAGGAAATCTACCCTGATTGTTCATTGGAAGGACAAATACTGAAGTTGAAGCTCAAATACTTTGGCAACCTAATGCAACTATTAGAAAAGATGGTGATGCTGGGAAAGATTGAAGGCAAAAGGAGAAGGGGATGGCAGAAGATGAGATAGTTAGATAGCATCGTAAGCAGGACGGGCATGAATTTGGGCAGACTGCAGGAGGCAGTGTAGGACAGGGAGGCCTGGCATGCTGCAGTCTATGGGATTGCAAAGAGTCAGACACAAGAGAGCAAATGAAACAACAACAATAAAGAAATATAATTGCATTCCATCTTATAAATTAGTCACAGTGATATGAATTAGGCAAATTGCCTTCCAAATGCAGACAAAAAAATAACTACTACTACTACAAGCTTAGGAAGAATCACAGTTTGGATCTTTTCTATGTGGGTGCCATTCCTGTTCCTGGGAGGGAAAACACTGGAGGGGAAAGTTACTGCATCACCTGCTGCTCCCCCATTCTCATGACTATCTGATGCCGGTGGTATATGAAAAATATTGCAATTGCTCATATCCAGCAGATATTAATCTAAGGATGGGGTTGATTATATTTCAACATTTGAAGATTGCCACTTAATGTTACTCAACTGAAAGCAATTATATTAAAGCATTGTTGATGCCCTATGTACAGTGTAGTATCTATAAGTACTCAATCACACATGCACTGTCAATCAAGTGCTTAACATGTATGCATAATAAATCAACTCCTATAGATGAACCCTACAAACCTATCTGTTTTCTTTCCAATAGAAATAAAGAGGAACCTTTGTATTTGGAACATGGATTGCGAGGCAAAAAAGTTTAAAACAAGTTTAAAAAACAGGCATCTGGATTGGATTTTTTAAGTAGAAGACGTTTCACCTTTAATCCAAAAGGCTTTCT
>JANHZU010004508.1:5729-16835 GCA_032468055.1 Acrochordus granulatus
TATGTACAGTGCCTGCAAATGGTGCTGTTCTTACTTCTCGAATACAGAGAGGGAGATAGATTCTTCCTTGCTTCCAGACATCATCATTTGACTGGAAAATGTCCACCAATAATGTCCACCATTTGCCTTCTTGAAGAGGCAAATTTTAATAGATGACTAAGACCATGCAGTTTGACTCATTCTGGATTTGTGTAATGGTTTGTCGAGAAGAAACTAGCTATTGGTAGAAAGTTGGGCTCATTTTATATATGGATTTTGCACTATTCCAAAGTGTGCTAAGCCCGTGTTCAAAAACAACCAACCAAAGCTGAAAGGTATTGGGAGATTTGATCTCCTTCTTCCTCCCACCTCTCCACGACCCTCATTGGTCAGCTGCTGTTCAGGCTGATCAGGTCACCTAGCCAGAGATTTGCTCCAAGATCTGGTATGCAGAGGAGAAAGCCTCTGCCAAAGAAGCAGAGATTCCTGCTGCCCCAAGCAGAGTGTAAATAGAGGTGAAAAGATGCCTGACCCAGCCTAAAATAGCCAAGAGGTGCCAGGCTGACTCCAACCTATAGGGATCTCTGTACTACTTACAGGGTGCTCAGTGGGAGATTTGATGGGATAAGGGAAAAGGCATTATTTTTACACCAGTGCAGTGAAGCATGATTTAGAAAGGGCTGAAATATGGGCTGTTGATAAGAAAAAGGCAAAATCATGATACATTTGTGTTTGTGCCAAAATTCAGTTCAAATGGGAAAAGGCTCTGTAACTGCTAACTAGCTGTTAGCCTTCCCAGTATTCACACTTTTTCCCCAACGTGGCTTTCACAGAAAGGTGCAGAGCAATCCAGCTTAATTATAGATATGTAATCCAAGATCTTCTCTCCAGAAAGAGGGGCAGAGAAGAATGAGCTGCAGATAATTCTGAGGGCCATCTGTTGGTCAGTGTGGTTCAGATCTGCTGCTGGTCTCCTCAGACTTCAGGTGAAGAGGGAAACCTGCATGCATCTCCTTTCTGAAAAGTACCACTTCCTGCAAGGATTGAAATTATTCACTTTTTTTGCTGTCATGTCTCATTGTTTAGGTGGCACCTTGACACTGGAGGACCTCAAGAATTATCATGTTGAACTGATGAAACCCTTGAATATGTCCCTGGACAAATATACCATATACTCAGCCCCAAGGCCGGCAGCAGGAGCTGTCCTCTTCTTCATCCTCAATGTCCTAAAAGGTAAATGAGCAAGAGACAGCTCTTGGCCCCCAGTGGCCACTGTGTTCCGTTTGTGAAATTACCAAGGCACGGGCCCAGTTGGGGAAGAATCATAACAGGCTTCCATATAATGGGGGTTCTGGTGATACTGGATTGGGAAAGGCTGTTCCTGGAGAACCAGCTTGGAAACTCACCATCAGCGACTAATCTTCAGCTGTTCTGAAGAAAGGTGGCAGTAAAATACGTGCCCCAGTACAACTTATCCTACCAGTCAAGCACAAGCCTGAACTCTTCCAACAAGGTCTGAAAAAGGGACTCTTCCCAGAGAGGGCTGCTCTTCCTCCTAACAGGGTTTCTTTGCCTTGGCAACTTTAAGAACTTTAAGACCTAGGTGAGGAATTCTGGGAATTGAAGCCCACATATCGCAAGGTAGAAAAACCCTGTCCTTGGGACTTGTTCAGACCTGGGTTCCTCACCTAGGAACCTAGAATCTTACCTGTACAGAGCTAAGCAAGGCACGACTGGCATCCGCATCATTATTGGCATTAATAGGATCAGGGAAATTACTGTGTGCGGCATGGGGCAAGGCTGCAGCATTTATTTAAAACTTAATTATTGCACAGAAGCTTGTTTCCAGAATAGAACTGTTATCCCATGGCTTAAAGCAGATGATTCTGAGGGAAGCCCAACAAGATATGATCTTCCAAATTTAAATTAATAAAATATTGTAGCATCTATCCAGTACACAGATAAAGACTTACCAATTCTTTACCAAGAATTGATGGGGTATTTGGGTGTATAGTAGTGGTTTTGGTTTTTACAGTAAATAAGTTCATTTTGTACAGTAATTTTCTGTGGTTAATTTTGCTATGCACTCTTCACTTCAAGTAACTGCCATTACAATTACTGGAAGTCACTCCTGGTTCTGATGGTTTTCCAGGCGATGAGTATAAAAAGTCTACCGGCTTTTTCTGTTTGTTTTTCTTAGATAGGGTAAGCTTTTTCCAAAAACACTCACATAATTTTCATTTAGTTCTAATGAGACAAATGACAGCGATTCTTAAACTGGGCATGAATTCCACTAGAATTATTACAGAATTATTTCCTTGATAAATATGAATGTTACAATTTTAACAGCTGCTCTGGCCAGTTGAGTAAGTTGTTCCTGATAACGGTGTTCTTGTTTCCTCAAGTTAGAAAAGATATGAGCTGTAATTTCTTTGGATGCTTTGATAGAGTTTCTTGATATTCTAAAATGCAGTCAAGAAAATCAAACTTCCACAAAGTTTTTATATTTTGGACTAATATGTTTTATTCAACCTTAAGTAATGAGTTAATGAATTGTATGCCATTTTTGGTAATTGGGCTTTCAGTCTTTGATCTGTATAATCAGAAATTCTGAAAACATTGCAAAGTTGGTCTAAATGATTTTTGAAGCCCCTTTGAACTCCACAATTCTATGATTTTATGATAATAGCATTACAGGAAGGGTCCGAATGTCAGATTTTATTGTATGCTTTCTTAAATCTTATACTCCTAATCCCATTTAATTGCATTTTGGATTCTGGCTATAAACTCTAATAAATCAGATTCAGCATCCTTGTATCAAAATAATAACTGAAGAAACAATAAGGATTTTAGGTTGAGTTTGTTTATCTTGGCCTAAGGATTTCCAGGAATTCTTTTCAATCAGGACATGTCCTGTTTTGATGAAAAGGAAGGATTGTATAGCAAGATGTTTGAATAGTTGGGCTAAGAAAAATATACTTAGGAGGAATTTAACTCCAGTGTTAATTATGCAAAGCCTTCCTGTAAACAACATGACATTGTTTTAATTTGCAAAACATCAGGTACATATCCTTAGTGAGAACCTTGTTTAACATTTTACCTTTAAAGAAAGGTAGATTTACACATACTTTGTCTTCCTGCTGGGCTTACATCTGAGTTTGGTTAGTGGGTGGAACAGGGAAATTTTAATTGGAGAGTAACTGTTATTATGAGAATTTCAGGTCAGTGTGGCAAGAATGCAGACCCCTGAGCCATTATGAGATAAATTTAAAAACGATCTAAATCAGAGGTGCCCACCTTTGGTAACTTTAAGATGTGTGGACTTCAATTCCCAGATTTCTAGATGAGGAATTCTGGTGCCGAAATCCACACATCTTAAAGTCACCAAGGTTGGACACGCCTGATCTAAATCTATTTTTTTAGTGAAGTGAGATTTTGATCACATTCTTACTTTGTAACCATTCACTTCAAAGAAAGCTGTTTTTTGCAGAGATATTTGTCTCAGAGTGTTTTATTCAATGTTTTTGGTCCAGCTGTTGGCCAAAGCATCAGCTCGGCTCATATTTTCCCAGCATTAAAGAGCCAACAAGCCACACTGGAATGAGGGAGACAATTTTTTCCAGGAATGAGAGCCTCACACTTGGGACAGAGGTCCAAATCGAGTGCCCAAATCAAGAGTAAAGTTGGCTCATATTTATATAGAAAGTTTCTTTGTTAAGATGTCAATCTGTGTGACTTCTTTCACTAAGTTAGTGTTCACACTTGATGGATTATATTTGTCATTTTTGGTAGAAGATTACATTTATCAAGATTACTCATGGTGGGTCCTTGAAACCTTCCTAATCTTATCTCATTGTCCAAAGTTACTTGCTGTAGGTCTCTGAGTTGTTTGTCAATTTCACAAGGAAGCTGACAAGAGAGGTAAAGCTTAGACAGTCCAGTGCATAATTTAATCAGTTCTAACTTTTAGTGGCTTGTTTCTACAGAATTTAATTAGGTCCTGGCTGACTTGGTGCTTTAAACGTTATTTGAGACCTGTTTTTATGGCTAGGATTCTTTTTCTATAGAGATTATTGCTTTTGTAATTGAGACAAAAACCACAAACAGCAGGGACTTTTTCTCCAAATGTTTCCTGGAATTTTTAGCAGGCGCTTTGTTGTTATTCTCTCTAGGATTTAAGGGGGATTTTCCCTCTTTGAAGTATTTTATTATTTTATATTCTTCATCATTTTATATTCTTGAGCTATCCAGCTATCACAAACATTGTCACTGCTTTTAAAGTTCTAAAAACATTTGCATAATAATCCAGTTTTGGAGGACTGGATTTGCCCTGTAAGTCAATAATCTTTTTTTATAGGAAACAGGAGCTGATGAAATTGATTAGTTATTACATGATTTCCAAAATAGCAGTTCTGAAACACAATTAAACAATGTGAAGTCAATTTCCTATGAACTGAAGTTAATACAACAACCAAAAATGTATCTAAGGGAATGTTTAATGGTTGATTGCAATTATCTTGCTGTTGGAGATTGGATCTAGAATATTAACATCTTTTATTTATTCTTGTCCTATTACTGATTATTAATGTAATGGGCTAAGTTGTTGTGTGTCAGGAATTCATATATTCTTCTTAGTTGCATCCTTAGTATTTGGAGTAAAGATATCAAGAACTGGCATGTGGAAACAATATTGTTCTATCCACTGTTATTTCCTCGACGTACAACTATTTTTAATGGCTGTTCAAAGTTATGACGGTGCTGAACAATGCGATTTACCCCTGGTGTTTGTACTTACGACCATTGCAGCATCCCTGTGGTCACATGATCAAAATTCGGCTTTTGGCAACCAGCATATATGCAGAAAAGTTGCAGTGTCCCAGGATCATGTTGACCCATTATGACCTTCCTAGGAGCTTCTAACAAGCAAAGTCAATGGTGGAAGCCAGACTCACTTAACAACTGTGTGATTCATTTAATGACCATGGCAAAAAGGTGATAAAATCTAGCATGGCTTACTTAACAACCACATCACTTGGTGGTGGAAGTTCTGGTCCTAATTGTGGTCACAAGTCAAGGACTACCTGTAAACATTTTTTAAGTATATTGAAGATTGGGGTAATTCACAGCTCTCCTTGTGTTTCAGGGTTCAACTTCACGAAAGTGGATATGGAGGCACCAAGCAGACGAGCAAAGGCCTATCACTATATTGCAGAGACCTTGAAGTTTGCCAATGGCCAAAAAGCAAAATTAGATGACCCTAATTTTTCTAAAATAAAAGAGGTGGGTCTCGCCTGAGGTTGCCGTCAAATTTTTGGAATTACATCAGGGTCAACAGCTCAGTGAGCAGAGACATCACGATGCCCCACATATAGTAGGTTTGTGTCAAAAACTGGTCCTTTGTTCCCATACCTTTCATCTGAATGACAGAGAGGGAGGGAGGATTCAAGAATAATGTCAAAATTGACCTTATTGTTGTTTTTAACTGAGTGGAGGTTGGGTGGAAGATAATCAGAAGTTAATATCTGTTTTATTCTTTATGTCTTAATCATTTATAGCCTGTATGTGCAAACCATTCTTTGCAAGGAATGTCTTAATTGTTCCACAAACATAAAAATGAGCTGGATATTTTTCTGCAGCTAAGCTCCCACATTTTTTTGGAAGGGAGTAAATGGCCCAGAGAACACTCCCTGCACAGGAGGATGCACAGAAGAAGATCTGCGAAGTGTTAGATAACATCATGACAATAAGCATTTCAGTGCAGAATGCCTCATCTTTCTCTCTTTACCTTTGTTCGCCAGTGATGTGAAAAGAGAGTCCTGAGTTTGTAAAATTTACATGCAAACAACCTTTGCCACAGCCCAGAGAAGTTGAATAAATATAAAATATTCAAATTTACAAACAGAATAAGGAACATACAAACGTTTTGCTGATTTCCTATTTCGATTAAGATGCTTTCAGAAGCTGGAGGGATAAGAGGCCAGTTATTCAGTTTAATGTAGCTTTGTCTTGATACAGAAATGGGACTTTTCCTTTTCCTGTGTTCCCCTCCCGTAGTCTTTGCACGGAGCACTGTAAAAGGGCACAGGTTCAGGCCGTTTTTCTGCGCAATGGGTTGCGTTGCTCAGTTGCTGGGAAAGAACACTTGGAGGCCGTTGAGCAGCTTCCCTTATGCCAGTGTTCATTCTCACTCTTTCAGGGGGTTCTCCATGAGTTGATTTCAGATGCCTTTGCTGACCAGATCAGGCAGTTGATCGATGACCGTGGGGACCACCCAGCCATGCACTATGACCTGGCACAGCTGAATGTGGCTCCTTTTGGCACTTCACACGTGGCTGTTTTGGCAGAAGATGGGAGTATTGTGTCGGCCACCAGCACCATCAACCAACCGTAAGTGGGCAGCAGCAGTGAACCGGTGAGGCTGAGGGGAGCCTCGATCACTCTGGCCCACATCCAGGAAGTCTTGCCCCCAGTTTTGTTAATATGCCCCTCCCGCCTCCTTCCAGTTACAGTCTATGCAGAAGCATCTGTAGTCGCTCCACCCAACTGCAGGGTCCACCAGCAATTCCACGTTTGAAGCTGACCCCAGCTGGGCTTGTGCTTCTCACACGCCATCAATTCTAAGCAAGCTCCTGCTCCTTCTGTAATAACTGAGGGCCCCACAGGCAAAGCTCACAAAATGTTGGGGAAACTGCTTGCAACCTTCTCCAGGCTGCTTGCCACCTTCTCCAGAAGTCCCCCTGAAGAGCTTCTGAGCCAACAGGGGAGCTTTCCTTCTTTAAGAAGAAGTCTTCCTTCCCAGCAGAAGTGCCAAGAATGTCCAGTCTGAGCGTGGAGGCAGTTGCTCAGGCTGGCAGGAAAAAGGTTCCCTGAGAATGCATGATTTGGAGTCTCCAAGCCAAAGAAAATAGTTTTGGGCAGGGAAAATCTAGCAGAAACTATTGTCTTCCCTTTGTCCCCATTTCTTCTTTGTTAATTCAGCAGTGAGAGGCCAGGAGGACTTCTCCCTGCTGGTCTCTGGAGACTGCTTTCTTGAGCCATAAGACATGGCTGTTACAGGCTAGCACAGACAGCATCCCCCTCAGGTTTCCAGAGATTTTTGTAGGACTCATCCATTTAACACTCTGTCCAAAACTTATTCCAGGTAGTGGATAAAGTATTTGGCAGAGTCCATCTATTGCTCGGGGCCAGTTGAGCCCCATTCAGAGATGTTACTTGAGCTCTCTCAGCCAGAGTCACAGCACCCACTTGATAAGCTGCAATGTTCATGGTCATATCTGGTCCTCTCCATATGCTTTCTCTATGCTTAGGTTTGGCTCAATGGTTTATTCGCAGCAGACTGGAATCATCTTAAACAATGAGCTGGCTGATTTTTGCATGAAGCGGATTGGCAAAGACATTTCTTCAGGTGAGGACCGCTCCCCCAGTCACACACAAAGAACCCCCACAAAATGCCGACCTTGCATCTTCAACCAACGGACAAGATCCTGAGAGAACAATTTCAACATCTGCTGAAGTTTTCTTTTACTTATTGGATTGAAATTTTATTCTGGGATGTGTATCTCTTATTTCCCAATAGAAGGACCACAAACAAGGTTGACCCTGTCTCTCTCCTGTCCCAAATCCAGGACACAGAATAAAGGCCTTGTTTCAGGAAAGCAAATTCTGAATGAAGGTTAAATAAATTGCTTAGCCCTAAAAGCAATTGGGCATCAAAGCTAATGACCCAGAGAACTGATGGCTAAAACATGGCCAGCCATCTCCCCAGAGAAGCTTGCATTTGGATCCCTGCACTGAGCAGGGCTTTAGGCTTAATGTCAGAACATAAGCTATGCCCTTCTGGGATGCACCGTTGGCCTGTTGAATCCACAAGTCTGTTCTCACAGTGGCCACCCAAGTGAAGTCTCCCAGGAAGTGTTCTTCAGAGGTACTTATACAGCCATTGGCCTTCATTGGGACCCTTCCCTCACTTGATTCTTAAAATATAGTAAAAGGACAAAAGTCCCTAAGGAGGAACCAGTTCTTTTAAGTGATTGGGCAGCTCCTTACTGGATGCTTGACCATCATAGAGGATCTTACAAATCAAAGTTGCTGTTTTCTGTTTAGTTATTTGAAGTAAATCACAGTGAATTCAGCCCTACAGGCCACTGTGGGATTTTCTGTTGAGGAAGAGTGTAAGCAATGTACGTTACCTTATGCATGTCTAAGAGATGGAGCCTGCAGGAAGTTACCACTTTCTCCTCTTATCCCCCCAGGAGAGATGCCTCCCTCCTCCATGACACCGTCCATTCTTCTTTCCAAAGATGGGCAGTCCAAGCTAATCATCGGAGGCTCAGGTGGGCCCCGCATTATACCTGCTGTAGCTCAGGTAAGCCATGGAAGCTCATTGCCTTGCGCAAGAGCTGCCCTTGATGGTGACCCAAAAGCTGCCAATAGTAAACACCCTGCAGAGTCCAGGTTCTGTTCAAAGCCTTGTTCTGAATCCCCCCGGCTGAAGTAGTTTCTTCCATCCCTGTAATTTTCCTGGAAGAGGCTGATTCTCCTCCTCAGCTGAGATGTGGTCAGAGGCAACCTTCTTGGTAGCCTGATGGGATTATTTTTCCCATGAAGAGCCATTTTCAAGTTTTATCTCTTTTCCATGTAGTTAAATCCCTTTCAGCTGCAGGAATATGCAACTTGGTGGGGTGAGGAGCACTTGACCTTCTGTGACTGGCTAGATGTGACATTTCAAAGGAGAGAACTCAGGGCAAAAGACTACCTTGATATAACTTCAGTTAATCACATCCCTGAATTGCTCCCCATGAGTATTCCTTAGCTTTCACAAAGATGCTTCTAGCTAGATGCCTCTTCCATGGGTTTACAAAGGACTCTCTGTTGCAGGCCATCACAAATAAATTATGGTTTGGATATGATCTGGATCGAGCCATTGGAGCTCCCATCCTCTATGCCACTGATAATGGCTCCATTGAAATGGAGAAGGAGTTTCCACCGGTGAGACACATGATTTGGTTTTTGACTCCTCTCTCCCTCCCCCTCCTTGCTAATGGTTGACTTGGGTCATGCACAAATGTTTGCAGCAGCAAGGCTGGGTGAAAGCAGTTCTCTTTGCCTTTGGTGGAGGAAAGAACCACCTCCGTTACTTCATAGCCTTGGTTAAATTCCTATTTAATGAAGCCCATGTGGGAACTCTTCCCCTATCTCATTGAGGGGGGGCATCTGTCGGGTTGGGAGATGCTTAGGCAGCTATAGCTACATTGTCAGGTGTTTAATAATTCAGAAGAAATAAAATCAGGAAACATAAGGCTCCATCTCTTGTGTCTGCTTCCACTCCCTTAGCAGCCCTTTGCTTTAGGTAGAGTGGGGTGAACATGTGGGGAGACAACTGGGACACAGACAGAAGGTCCAGCTGGACTTTAGATAGAGTGTAGCTGGAGAGAGAAAATAGAGAGTTTTGAGAACAATTCTCTTGTCCAATCCTTATATGGAAAAGTCATTGGTCGTTTTTAGAAACTTGTTTTGAAGTATTTTAGGCGGTTCTGCACAGTCTCTTCCTGTCCTTGAATTCTCTGCTCAGCTGATCTTCCCAGAGGAGAGACTGAGACTTGGAGAGATTGTCCAAGCCCCAATCCTAATGTGGGATTAGCTATAGTAGGTTTGACAGCCATCCAGTCTCTTGAGACCCCAACAAAACAGAATTCACCACTTCACAGAGCAGCCTATTCCACTGGCTTACGGCTTATTATGTCAGAGATTTCCTGCTACATCTGGCCTGAACCTGCTTCCTTGTAATTTTAATCCACTCTAGTCCTGCCCTGTGGGTCAAGATAAGAAGCCTATGGACCCTGCTGGAAGAATTAGTCCAGCCGTTCTGCATCTGCCCAGCTCAGCTTTCTCCTTAAGGGTTTTCCAGGACTGCCTCTTCCCACTGCTCCCTTCCTAACATGATGCCCAAAGAGCTGTGAAGGAGCCCTTCAAAGGAGGCATTTGGGGCTTACCTGTGCTTTTCTCTCTGCAGGACCTCATGAGGGCTTTAGAAAACATGGGACACAAAGTCACCACCACACAGCATGCCCTGAATGTGGTGCAGGGCATCTTCCAGGACAGTTCCTGCATCTTCCCTTATTCAGATACAAGGAAGAAAGGAGAAGCTTCCGGCTACTAAAAGCTGGGGAAAAGCCCTGCTGAAGTCTGTTGTACTTGCTAACATTCTCTAGATGGTCTGCCATAAGACTTCATAGAGGCTGCTGCAAGGAACTTCTGATACATTTGTATGCAAACTACACACAGACTCCAAACTATTTCTCTTCCATCAGCCCTAACCTCTTGCTGCTGGTTGCATTGCAACTGGATTTTATATGTACGCCCACACACACCAGGCATCAGTTCTGTAAAATATGAGAGGCTGAGCCACAAATCTGTCTCCTGTGAGTCTCAGAATCTGAAGAAAGGTATGTTGAACTGAGTCTGAGGAGAGCAGTAAGGGTTCAACTTGTGCAATGGAAGCCCCTTCCAAGCTCAAGGCTTTGGAAGTAGCATTTATTCAGGGAGGAAATGAGCCATCAACCCTTGCAAGCAAATGAGCCAATGCCCAAACAGCCTGGTGTAGCCACCACGGGCTGAGTAGAGCCTGCTGCCCAAAGCTTTAGAGAACTTTAAAAGCCCTACAAACCCCAGGAGCCATTAATGTCATGTGAAGTTGCCTTTTATAGACTGAGAGATGAGCCTGGATGCTTCATAGCCAAAGCCACCCATATGAACTCTTCCTGCACCTACAGCTAAAAGGGAAAGTATATTGTAACCTGCTGAGCCTTCATCAAAGCTGCATTTCTGCTGATTGCTACTGTGTTTGGGGGGAGGGAGGAAGTGGGGAGCAAAGAATCAGTAATTGTACCAGGAATGAGAGAATCAGGAGCTTTTTTATTTCCTTACTCACATTTGTTCTGTAGAAAGTTTAAAATATATTTTCACAAATGATTTGTGGGTCTATTTCTTTTCAAATGTCAAAGCTTTGCTTTTTCTTTCCAACTCCCACCCCACCCCATCCCACACACATACAATATTTTAGGTTGAAAACGAGGATTTTAATTTCTTGATTTAAAAAAAAATAAATTTTTTATTTTTTTTGGTCAT
>JANHZU010004508.1:22032-32899 GCA_032468055.1 Acrochordus granulatus
AACCTGATTGCTCTTTGGAGGGACATATATTGAAGCTGAAGCTCAAGTACTTTGGCCACATCATGCACAGGGAGGACTCATTAGAAAGACTGTGATGCTGGGAAGGATTGAAGGGAAGAGGAGGAGGGGATGGTAGAGGATGAGGTGGATAGATAGCGTTGTCAGTGTGATGGGTGTGGGCTTGGGAAGACTCCAGGAGGCAGTGCATGACAGGGGGGCCTGGCGTACTGCAGTCCGTGGGGGTCGCGAAGAGTCGGGCACGACTGCGCGACTGAACAACAACAACAACCAAATTTGAAACTATTGAAACTGCTTGCTGTTTGGTTTGGATGAAAGAGTGAGAGTTGTTAAGAAATAAGTGTTGATTGGATTTAGAAGATCATGATTTGAGATTTGGATTGCATGGACATCTGTGGTTTGATAAAGCTAAGATGAAGGCAGACATTAAAAATCAGTATATTGGACTAGTGATTATTAGAGTCAGGAATGAATGAAAACTCAGGTTTTGCCCAAAAATACTTTTGCAAGTTTCAACACAAGAAGAATTTTAAAGACAAGAAATGATAAGTAAACACAAATGGTTAACCAACTGGGATGTACTACCATTCCCAAGGAAAATCAAGAGGAAATCTGATAATAGAAGGATATTCTTGCTAATGGCTTTCTTTTGTACAGTTACAGAAAGGTGTAAAGTAGAAAAAAGATTTTATGGCTTTGAATAATGTTACACCGAATTTGAAACAAATTATATACTAATAAAACATGTTATGGCTAAAATGTATAAATATTTTCTGAAATATGAAAAGAACAAGTGAAAGAATGTATGACAGAATCGGCGAGAAATTTTGCTTTAATATACAAAGGGGCAAATCGGAAAATACGTGGTTGAAAGGAGTGAAATTTGCATTACACCCTAATTGTAAAGACAATTCTTATAAAATGATGTATCACTGGTATTTGTCACCAGGAAAGTTGTCGAGAATGCATAACAGTGCAGTATTTCAGACCTTTGATGGAAATGTGAACAAGATGAAGGGACATTTTATTAAAATTGTTGGACGTGTAAAAGAACAAAACAAATTATTTTGGTTAGAAATGCATAAATGGTTAGAAATGCATTAATTCAGAGGATTTTAAAGGTTAAAGTACAATTGAAATCAGATACTTTTCTTTTGGGACGACTGGACAAGCACCTGAGAAAAGTCATGGAACTCTGTTTTTTTGTATCACAATTGCAGCAAGGTTACCATCTGCTCAGAAAAGGTTTGACACCACCCACAATAGAGGAAGGTTGGTGCAAGTGATGGAAGTTGGAGAGATGCTTACATTGGCCTCCTTGGCTAGAGAAAAGACATCATCTACACATATGGTCAACCAGAAACCCCTTGCACACATTTTGCATGGACCAGGGAAAAAATGCACTTAGGATTTACGATCATGACAATTAGAAAAAAAGTGGATGATGGAAAAAGCGAGGTTTTTTTGCCATCATAGAGTAAGAGATATAATTTTGTAATTGTACATGCAAAGCAAATGGGAAGTTTATTTCTCTCCCTCTCCTCTTCCTCTTTCTTTCCTGCTTCTACTCTTCCTTATTTCATGTTAGTTTTTTGGGTCTTGCAAAATTTTAATAAAAATTTATTTTGAAAAATGAGATAGGGCTAAAAATCAGGCCCTAAGAGAAGGACCACAGGGTGTTTGCAGCGGATGGTCAAAAAAGTCAACATGGCAGCCATGCTAATGTGATCAAAGCTTCACATACAAAAACTGTGGCTGCCATCTTGACTTTTTTTACCACTCCCTGTGGACATCTGTGACCCTCAGGAGAAGGAAAAGGCCGTCAGCAAATCTGGCACTCTCCTTGGAAGCAGTGGAAGCATTTCCATGTTTGCCTGGGGGAGGCAGGACTGAAGAGTGCAAGGAACAAGGGCCAGGCAGTGCCCAGGGAGGCCAGTCAAAGGCAGCGGCTGCCTGGGAAAAGACCCTCCCCAGAAGGGCCTGGAGGGGGCCAGATGGTTTGTTCAAGCAGCAGGCGGAGAAAGACGGGCGTTTAGGCTGCACAACTTTGGAGGAAACGGAAACCAAAGTCTTACCTGGGGCAATGAAGTTGGCAACCGAAGGGGGCACCCCAAAGTTGTTCACAAAGTAGGGGGAGCTGAAGTCATCCATTTCATCGTTGAGTATGATTCCATTCAGAGGGGAACGGAGGTCGGAGCCGAAGCTAAGACAGAGGAAAGAAAGGTGGGCCTGTGAGTGAATCCAGCAGCTCCTCTTTGCCCAGAACCCCTCACCCTGCCAACCGTTCCCAGAAAGGCCACAACGATCCAGCTGCCAGGGCAGAGCCAAGAGCATCAGCAGCTCTCTTCCCCGAAGGAGCTTGCAAGGCCAGTGCAAAAGCTGGACTGACTGGATTGCACAGACCAGGGGAGGATAGGTAGAAGTGAGGGGGGGAGAGGTTTCCCGATTTCATGACTTCTCTAGAGGGAGAAGAAAAACAGCAGAGAGGATGGGGCGTTGTAAGGGTTAGAAAACCTCTGGGAAAGGAGTATCTCATGCACCCCCAGCCCAGTTCAGGAGGAAGGGAAGGGAGAAGAGTGCTGGGAGCAGTGGCAGCTGCCACAAAGAAGTGGCTCTGGGGAGGTGGTCTTCTGCCCAAAACTGCCGCTTTACAAATGGAGACTGCCCAGCCAATAACAGCATGGTGGACAAAGATGGGCAACAACTAGCTCTCACCAACAAAACAAAACTACAACCCCACTTGGCTGTCCTGCAGCCCATTTTGCAGCAGCAGTCCCATCCTAGAGCCTCACTACTGGTTGATGGTGCTGGTGGCTGAGACCGCAGTGCCATCCTCAGCCACGACAGAGACATGGGATGTTCCAGCATGCTCTGGAATGTAATAATCGGGTTCATAATAGCTGAAGTTATGGGTAGTGTTGGTGATTTTGCCCCGCAAGTTGTCAGCAAAGGACTCTGACGTCATATTTCTGATCACCTAGATGGAAGAAAGGAAGAGAGATCCTACAGAAAAGAGCAAGCCATAATTCACAGGCTGAGGACCCCTCGCATCTTTTCTGAGCAAATTATGAGATGGCCTGCTTGTCTATCAGCTCAGGCACCCCAACAATATGCAGCTAAGTCACTCAGCGATGCTCAGCCAGGAGCAATCAGAAGGGGGGTAGGAAAATTGCAATGGAGCAGAGCAGGGCATGGAGCTACCTCGGTGACGTTGACAAAACCAGGGTCCCCAAGTAAACTCCTCTTGGCATAGGCAAAGCGGAAGGCTTCCAAGATACGATGGTAAGTCAGCGCCTTGTCCTCCAGAGTCAGGGTGCTGTTCTTAGAGAAGTGGAAGCCTATGGTGAAAAGCAAACACAAAGATCGGGCGTGTCAGGGACCACCAAGCACTGTCAGTGGTAGTTCAAACTTGGATGAAGACAGTAAGTTGATGCAACTTTTCCACAGGATGGCAGGAAACCATGGTTATGGCAAAAATGATCTGAACCTAACTGAGGAAAATGGTGGGGAAGGACTGGAAAGAAGTGCAGCTGCAGGCATTGGGAAACCTGAGGAAATGCTGGAAAGAGCATTTTCGTGACCTGGGGTCTTCCTGGACTCACAATTACTGAGAACACCAAGTTGGAGCCATAGCTGGGAGCCAGATCGTCACTCAGCTCGGTTAGGGAAGGAAAAGTAGCAACAGTGAATGCAAAGGTGGGTTCATTAGGCCTTTGACTTGAAAGAGCACAGGTAAAAATGAACAATATTGTATTTGGGAAGCGCCATGTGGCTTTTTGATGCACTAGAACAGATCCTTGTTGCCCTGCATTTCACTAACGAGCACATGCACATTCTTTGATTTGGAATACATGTGTAATAAAACTGAATTATGGGATGTTTTATGTGAATATGGAGTTGGTCGTTGTAGGTGATGAGTGGAGTGTGGTGCATCTCGGTTCGGGGATAAAAGCACAGGGAATGGCAGGGGATTATAGAGCTCAGGAGGGACAAGAATGTTTTTGTCACAAGAAAAATCTGAAGGAGAAGTGCTAAAGAAAAGAAGGTATCGGCAGGTCAAGCATCAGTGGAAGCTTGAACGGAAAACAGAACCAGTAGGAAAGCCCACTGCGGTACCCTGCTGCCATGCCGAAAATAAATGATATCTTGCAAAAACACCTTTGAAGGAGCACGTGGAGGGAAAAGGAAGAGTCTGATGGGGAACTGAGCAGAATCCCCCTTGAGCTGAAATGTTTCTCAAATGGGGCTCCAGGAGGTTTTAAGCAGTACATGGGGTAGAAACCTCCTCGGTTCCAATTCCATCTGGACCGTTTCTCCCAGATTGGAGGGATGTAAGCAGCAAAAATGGCGCAGTGCCTTCAGTAAATCTCCCAAACCAAAGTCCAAAAAATGCTAAACATTTTGGCTCATACAATTTGCTTCTTTTCTCTCTTTTTGCCATTTTTTTGGGGGGGACGAGTTTTGAAAACCAATAAGGCCACCTAATATTATAGTAAAATGCAATTTAAAACTAACACCAGTCCAAACTCAACACAACTGAAAAATCAAGGTAAAATTCATAGAGAGAGCAATGAAGGGTGACGAAGGTGGCAGTGAAAATGAAAGGCTGGTAGACAAGGAAGGATATCAGCTTGGCAGAACAAAAACACCATCCCAGCAAAGAACTTGCCAAACACGTCCCCCCGCCTCAATTCCCAGCACGAGTTCTCTGGGGGAGAGTAAAGTCACTTAGAGAGGCCAAAGCCCATCTCCGCTGGCCCTGTGGATGGCATTTTGGCTGCACAGATGGAAGAGGAGACAGCAAGCGCTGGCCGAAGGGCACCCCCAGGGGACAGGATGGACAGAGAGGCAACTTTAAAATATCTGGCAGTCCGCCCTGTTGGTGGACACCCTAGAAACTGTGCAAAACGGTTCAGCCAAGGAGAGCTGCCTATCCCCGGATCAGAAGAAGGGCTGGAATGGGGTGACTTCTGTGCTAAAGACAGACAACGGGGCACCTTTGCTTGGGGGAACCCTACTTCAGCATAGCTCATAGCTCACTGCTCCCCCCAACTACTCTGCTGGATCTGAACTGGCATGTGGTACTCGGACCAGAACTGCAATCCTCCCTAAAAATGGATGCCCGAATGAAACCCTCTGAATAGTAATCCCATGGAGGAGGTAGATCGGGGTCCTTACCTTTCAGGATGTTAAGAATCAGGGCCAGCACAGGACCACTTAACGGGGCACTGGGCACATACATGGTGAACTGGCCAAGTTTTACTTTCAAAGGATTTTCTGCCAGAGTTGCTTGGTAATCCCTCAGGTCCTCCGAGGTAAGGATCCCGCCTGGAACAGAAGAGAAGTGATTCTGGCAGCTGGGACACTTATGGACAATGAACCCCCAGCTCAGGTTCCCCCACTGCTAAGAGCTCTGTCCCATTCACGGCACCCAGACGATGGGAGAAACGTTGCCTCCTCCTCCCAATATTCCACAATAAAAGCACATCTTCTAAGCTTTATTTGCTGTTAATTTTGACTAATTTTAATCCTGATTCAATTCTATTTGTATTGCTTGTATCTTGTACTTTTAATGATCCATTTTGCTGAAGAGAGAGGAAGGGAGGTGGAGACATTCGTACGGGCTGCAGAGCAGTTCATGTCAGCCCTCACCTCTCCCGGAGAGGGAAACAGTCTGCGAAGCTGGAACGCAACCTGGAGTCACACATTTTCTAAAACTGTCTCTTGCACACTTCTGACCCCTCAGCCGAATAGTTCTAGTGACCAAGATAGTGAGGCCGAATATCAGCTTTCTAAACTACTGAGATGTGCTCCAAGACTAGGATGCCTCCACAAGCCGGCCCACCTTCTCCAGGAAGGATCACGTCCTGGGATTTATCAGCAAACCAGCCAGGAAAGCAGAGCGGATGAGCTAAACCTCCTTGGGTGCGAGGCTGCATTGAGAGAATCTTGCAAGTCAGAAGCTTCGAACTTCCCACCACCGCTTTAACCATCTGAACCACTGGGGCGTGTCCTTCCTGCGCTTCTTTCTCTGACCGTTGTTGTACAGAGACAGCTGTGCGAACGGCAGAGAGGGGCTGGACGCGCTTCTCTCGGATAAAGGGACCAGTGGATGGACCGGACTCCAGCTGCACCGTGCAAGCGACAGAAATGTCGTTGTCCGAAGGGAATGGAAAAGGATGTTGGAGACTTCAGAAAAGCAGGGTTCTCGGGAAAATGCATTAGGAGAGAAAGAGGAAAATAAAGAAAGGGGGATTGTGGGAAATAAGATATATTTTTCTCTTTTTCTCCGTTTTCCTCCAAAGATCCGTTTTCCTAAAAGAAGAAGTCTATGACCTTGATGGGATCGACGGAGAGGCGCGCATCCTCCTCCCAAACAGTTTGCTGGACGCCCATCCTTTCCCCAGACAACTTGCTGAAGGCCGACCAAGCTTCATGGCCTGGCGAAGGCTCTGGTAAGAGGAGTTAAGCGGAAACCAAAGGCGGCCTCGTTATCGCCAGGCTGGCAGGAAGGGATGCGCCGAAGGAAGCCTCGAGGCAACCGGTGGGCACAGCCAGAAAAGGAAAAGGGCAGATGGAGAAAATGGCTGCGGGAGATGGAATTAGAGCCGCCGGAGGTGCGAACTATGGCGGGAGCATTCGGTGGCTCTGATGGGCTGCACACTCCGACCCAGCGGCGAACAGGAGGAGGGCGTGTCATAGCATATTGTGATATATAAGGTAAGAGGAGCACAGAATTGTCTGGAGGTCTTCTTGCTGAGGTGCGTCCACTGTGCCTGCGAGCACTTGGCGCGCCCGTCTTTGCAAAAGCGTTGGATAATGGTTTCTGTCTTCCTGCCAAACTCTCTAGTTTTGTTTTAAGTTGGAAGCTGGGCTGTTCCTAACAACTGTCTCTTGTTCCCTCGGCTGCATCTCTTCCCCCTGCCCCCAGGGTCATCCACACATTCCATTCCAGCTCTGTGGGAGTGGGCTCCCACATGGAGACAGGCTATGGGTGGGGTCCTCAGCAGTCTTTGAAACACCAGTGGCAGTTTTGGAGCAGCCGCTGAAGTTAAGGCTGCTTAAGATGTCACCGTCCTCGCTTATTGTAAATAATTCACCCTGGAACAGGCTCTGCCAAGTGGACAGCAGAAGATGCCGACCCCCAAGGAGGGTCCTTGGTCCACGCGGGTGGGCCCTGCCTTGGACCAGGTGCTCAAAGCAAGGCTGCTCTTCCCCCTCAGAGCCACAGGATCAGGGTGGGACGTGGCAGCTCAGGACCGTCTTCTCAGAAGGGCCGGTCATTTTGCTGAAACACAACTGCCAGGTGGTGAAACAGCAAGTCAGGAACTGACTGGCCGCCAGCACTGCTCGGGCCGCGGAAACGGCTCTGGAGGAGGAAGCGACAGCCAACCCTCTGCTTGCCAATGGCTCGCTCCTCACCTGCCTTTCGGACTTCCGCCACCATCTGCTGTGCCAGGCTGCCAGTGTAGAAGGCGTCCGCACCCTCGCTGGCAATGGTCTCATAGGTTCTGGCCAGTTGGGGCAGGCGGAGGACTTCCTTCTCCTGAAGCACCTTCCCACTCTTGCAGAAGACTCCACTGAGGACAAAGGCATGATTGGAGAGGAGAGCCCCGAGTTCTCAGCAGCTTTAAGAGGTGTGGACTTCATCACCCAGGACTCTCCAGCCGGAATTGTGGAAAATGAAGCCCACACCTCTTAAAGTTGACGAGGTTGAGCATCACTGCCCTACACGATGTGAAGCACGGCCCTACGCATGGACGGCGGGTCCAGTCAACAGTCACCAGAGAGACACTGCAATGGCCTCTCTTCTTGCCCGGGAGGACTGGGCATTTGTAGCCTGGTGTGCCCCGCCCAGTGAAGGTGCACCAGGCACAGAGCTCTTTCATTCTGGGCAGAAAAAGGATGCCTGGGGATAAACCCCCAAAGTGAGTGCTGCCCCTCCTTAAATTGAGTCCCTTTTACACACTCCTTACAAAGCACATCCCCTCTTAGGTGGGTTTTGCAGGGAAACAAAATTAAAAGAAAACCAAGTCATAACTCAGGTCACATCAGATGTCAAACTGCCTCTCTGTTCTCACCGTAAAATTTAACAGGAACCTGCTTACAAAGCACGCATAATTACCTGGATTATGCGTGCCTTTTTCTTTCCTACACCTCTTGTCTACTGGCTTCTAGTTATCTTGCTCACTTTTAATCAGTGAACCATCAGAGCTGTCTCCACGTCCTCAAATTCCAGCCACACATGGAACCGTGGCAGCATCTCATTGCTGCAGATCCCAGCGCCCATCGCCTCTTTGCCACTCCAGGGGCCTCTCGTTGCCCTCCCTCGCCCAATGAGCTGAGCTGAGCTGAGCTGCTGAGCCAAACCTGGGAGAGCGTCATGGCTGAAGTAGGACAAAGGAGGCCATCTCATCACTCTCGCATTCGAAGAAACTTCGAAAGAGACGCTGTTTGAGACGACCTGAACACAGCCCCACCCACGGGCTTGAAATGTCCAATGTCGTTCAATAGTTTTTAACTTTACTCCCATATTTACGCACCAAAGCATAAGATGCCATCATGAAACAGCCCAACAGGATCAGAACAGACTGGCTCCCTTTTCTTGCCGAGACGAAGAGGGAGGTTTTGACCTGGTGATAAAAGGCTTGCAAGGCCAGAACTGGGGATGGGTCTACGGGGAGTGCGGTGAGGGACTCTTCCCAAACTGCGCAATGGTCCCTGAAAGCGCCTCCCTTGAGGTTTTAGGACCCGCATGAAAAGAGGTATTCCTTGAGCCTTCAACAAAATCGTGATCGCCGTGACTGAGAAGCCCTCCCTCCTCGGCAGCTGGTCCCTGAGTGCGGTTATGTAGCCACCATCCGACAAACCTGCCTCAGGAGCTCCGCCTTGAGAAGAGCTTCCTCTTCCTCACCCACCCCCTGCACAGCACGCACTGTTTGTGCTGAGGCGTTCCCCTACTGCCTACCACAACGATGGGGTGCTTTCAATTTCACCGCTCCTGGACGCCAAGGCTCTGGCCAGGGCTACACCCACAGGGAAACCTTCTCTGGCTAGCTGGATGCTGGGCTGAAACAGCTCCTTCCAAGGCAGCTTGCCGTGCCGTTTGTGGGCCATTTCATAGCCACGGATTTCTCCTGGAACCGCAACAGACAGCCCACCTGAACAGGTAGAGGACAGATAAGTCAGACTCCAGCCTGGCCCCTTCCCTGTGATCCAAGAGCAACATAGCTTTGTTTTCCACCCCAACCTACCTTTTTCTTCCTTAAAAACTGAGTGCCCAGGGGTAGTTTTCAAGAGTTATTGCTTAGGTAAGACCTTCTCCCTGTTGGCCCCTATTCTCCACCAAAGCTTGTGAATATCCAAGAGGGAAACACTCCTTTTGAGTAGGGTTTATACGTAGTCAGCTAGACATCTTTGCTACTTGTACAAACAATAATTGCTCTTAGTTTCACCTGCAAAGTATATGGTTTGAATTCTTACTCTACTTTTTCAAGGCTTAGAATTATAGGGCTAGAGGGTGCCTTGAGAAGTCCCTGATGATCACCCAGCTTAAATCACAGACAGGAAGATAAATGTGAGTCAGTAAATGAACAAGACCATGAAGGCAAGAGATATTCAATGAATCTTCTTGCACAATGTGTGGTTTTGCCAGCCAAACCATTCCAACCATCCCCGAGTCTGGCTACTCTTTGAGGCCCACAGACCCTTGACACCAGGCTCATGATGATGCAGAAGTAGTTCACATACGCAGCCAGCCACCGTCGACAGTGCCTGCCTACCTTTCAGAGACAGAGCTGTGCTGTTGCCAAACATGTCTCGTGATGCATTCCTGGGTGCTACTTCCCTGGCATTAATGACTTCTACTTTCCCTTGGAAGATAAGGAACAAGGTGAGGTTCTGCTGCTTCCTCTTTGGCAGGTTAACGCATCGACCTACCTAGGCTCGGGCATAATTCAAAGAACGATCAACTTGAATGGTTTCTTTGCAGTGTTTCTGCATTTCAAGAGCAAAGGTCATCGTGAATGCCCCACCACTGCCTATTTCTCTGTACATTATTTGGACATTGCCCTCACTACGGTTTTTTGAAACAGAAGCATCACTTTTCGATCGCTAAGTCGTCAACTTTTAGTCCAACAGGCATACCTGGAATATGACAGCATTTAGTGTCACCAAATGGCCCCTGTGGTAGAGGTGGCCTGTTGCCAAATGCTCATTTATCAGAAAATAAGGGCAATCCTGGTCCTCATCTCCACCCCCACCCTGTTCCCAGAAGGACATTTCATGTTCCAGATAACCTTGTGTCTCATGAAAAGGTGGACAATCTTCTAAGAAAAGCAGGGACTGAAGCACCCAGGTTTTCCTTCCCCCCATAAGGATACCTATGGAAGCAATGTGTACTCCGGGATCATGCTTGGAAACAGTTAAACATAGGCTCTGGCACTTTGCTAGTAGCATTCCAGCTTTCCCTTATTTTGGGGAACATTAACAGGAATGAAGAAAAATCTCCAGGGTGTCTGAGGTTGCTTATGTGGACTCACGTACTGTAAGTTCACAAATCCATTCCATTCCTAATTGTTAGGATGGCTGTACATGACTTATTTTAATATGATGATGTCCTTCAGATTGTAAAAGACCTTGGCGTGGCCATGTGTGTGTGCGTGGATTCGTAACTTCTACTAGTTTTCATGACGTGGTAGATTTAATCTGGATGCCAAAAGGAGGTGAAGACCCACTGATGGTCTTCCATGCCCATCCTTTGGAATCCCTTAATGAGGTTAGCACAATTCCTGCTCTCCTTACCATCTGCTGAGTGGATAATGAACAAGAGGCCCCCTCCAACGCCCAT
>JANHZU010004509.1:0-11294 GCA_032468055.1 Acrochordus granulatus
TTATTACAGAAATTATTCTAATTCTTAGGATTTAAGGATCCTTGTCCATCCTTGTCTGGAAACATTGAGGGCCAGTATTCCATTTAGACCACACTGTGGACACTTTTAGTAAATAATTGCATATTCATATAATGGCTGTCATGTTGAGTACGACCAGTAGTAAAACAACTATTTTACTACTGGTCAAGTTACTGTTCTTCTATCCTTACTACCCCAACAAAGGTGTTTCCCATTTCAATTTTTCAAGAAATCAGATGGGACAGGGAACCTGGAGGTGCCCATGAGCACCACGTTGTATACTTCTAAGTTCCATATTTCTGAATTCTAGACTGATTTATATGCTATTTCTTTCAGACACTATGCATTATTAAATTATTTTCAAGCTATTTTTTTTCTAAGAACTTTAGAGATGTGCTAAAATCTCAGGTATATGAATGAATGAATGAACGAATGAGTGTGTGTGCGTAAGAGAGAGAGAATGAATGACTTGAGATATTTTTCCTTCTATTACTCATCATTCTGTGCCTTCTGAGCATGCTCAGAGCTCTTGTGAGCACTTCTCCAATCTTTGGGCAACTTGTAACTTTAGGCTGTTTATTCTTAGATGTGAACTGTGACTTTCTCCTCTGCATATAGTTCAACTTATATAGAATTAGTTCATTGTTAGTATGCAACTAACTAATTTCCCATAATTCTTAACTCAATGATATACATATGAGATGATGGAAAATGAAGTCCAGCTCATGTAGAATGGACCAGATTAGGGAAAGCTGATATAATGTAATTTCACAAATCCCATCAAAGCATCTTTCCAGATATGAAATGAAACATATTAAATGAAGAAAATTACGTATCTGTATTCACTCCTTATGTGAAAGAACCTACACACTTGTCCAGCTGAGAAGTGTAAGAGGCTTAGTGGTAGAAGCACCACTTCCAGGGTGTCCCCAATGCTATGGAAGATCTATCAATTCCTATCATTTTTTTGGTTTCATCACAATGGATAACATGATTTGCTTTTCAAAGGAGTTGACTATAATTTGTGATATTATTTGCTATTTCTAATTTCATTTATTTAATTGTTTTCTGTATTTTTTTCTTTTTGTGAGAGAGAGGTATTTTATTATGATCTTTGTTACTTTCCTGTTAGTCTAAACTATAAGTACCCTATCAACCATACATATTCAAAGTACCCTGTTATTCATGCAAAGAGTTCATTTACTGGAAGTATTTTTTTTCCTACTGGAAGGTGACTGATCCAGTAGCTCCTAGCAATCACTATTAATCACTAGCACCATAATTTTAGCTTTTGCTTTGTTAAGGTTTTCCTTCCTCTAGTTTTTTGGTTTTGCTCAGTAGACTTTATCTCCCAGAATACTACACAGTTGAAGATCAATAAACCTGTCCAATATGTAGGCAGAAATGAAAAGAAGCTAATAAAATTTTTCAAATCTTGATATATCAAGCTATAGTTCTTTATTCTAAAGCAAAGTAGTCTTGCCAAAAGTTGTTTCCAAGAGATATTTACTGAAAAACGGTATTCACTTCCTGTTCTTAGAGCCTCTTCTCTGGAGATTCATGTACTTGGACACAAACTTCTTGGAATAATGTTTTTTCTTTCTTCTATTTGTATTGCAGTTTTAAAAACTAATGGTAATATTAAAGTTGCACCAAAAATTGTAAAAACAGTCAAATGAACTAATGGACTGTATCTTCCTTTCCACCTATGCTTCTCTTTGACAGTGCTGACTATAGTATACCTCCTCTCAGTGGCTCCTGGTTGGCAGCTGTTATTTTCATTTCCCAAAGTGGTGTCTGCACATCCCATGGAGCACTATTCTATAGTGAATGACATTCTACAATGGCATAATGCCAAGATGCCATTCCTAGAATACCCTCTACATATTTCTGCTACCTTTAAAAGCACAGAATAGCTCTGATAAACATAAATCCTGAAAATACTACCACTATGCATTCCAGTATTCCATATAAATGGTATTATATTTATTAATTAAATGACTATGAATGGCATTTGGGCAAGTGCATGAAATTCCAGAGATTATGAGAAAAAAAATGGAACTCTCTTTCCCGTATCTGAATCCAACCTAAAACTTAAGTGAGTTGCTGGAATAGGAAGGCACACACAGGATGGAAATGATGCTCTCATCAGTCCTCTGCTAATTCCTTAAGTAATAATATTTTGGGATACCTGTGATTTGAAGACAGGTGTTGGGGAGCTTATTTATTTTTTAACCCATACAGTTCAAATACAAATCAATGATTAACTTTTCACAAAGCAATTCACTTTCTAACCATAGTGGTTCAGTGATAGCCAGCCCTATCCTGGGTTTTGACTGAGCTAAAGCTGCTACTGCTGAGATATATCTCTGACAGCTTCCCGGTATAGGCTGGAAACTTAACAGTATGAGAAACTGCATCACAGAAACAGGTGGTATGTCTACCATGGAGGATGCAATCATTATCAATCTGGATAAAGGAGGCTGATGGAGTATCAACAGTAGGGATGCAACAGATGTGACATATTAAGTATAACTTGCTATGTAATAATATTATACACACACACACATACTGTACATACTATTGAGAAACAACAGAGAGACTAATTTGAAAAACAGAAACTTATTAGTCTATATGTGGTTGCACAGATAATCCTTAACAGAATTTTTTTTACAGTATCCAATTATCAAAGACCAATTAAATGAAATCATAATAAGCAAAAACATAAATGGATGCAAAGAAATAGTGCCCAGTGGGGCATAACATGTGCATAAAAATCATTTTCTACAATGAATTTTCAGGCTTTGTGAAAATTACTTTCTAAAATTATTTTCTTTATATATTGATAGCAAATTATGCCTACTGTTCATGACAGATTTCCCAACCTTCTTTTAAATAGAGTATTCTACAATGAATAATTCTCAGCAACTATTTTTTGAAAACTTTAGATCACTGCTGAATAAAGTTATTTTGTTACTTGAGCCAATGGTTAAACAAATCAGCAGGCTAAGAAATGGACAGAGGAATGATTGCTTCTATCAATATTAAATAACATCAAGATTTTCTAATTCTCTAACTGTGGGGAGAGCTTCAGGAGAAAAACAAACTCTTTTTGAGAAACAGCAACTCATTTGACTGTTTTTTCCCCCTTATATTCATGCTAGATTAGTCAGGGTCACTTAGTAAAGTGAAGTCTAGTGTAAGTGTGTCAAGCAAGCTTGTTCATCACTTAAGCAGACTTAACCCATTTCAGATATCCACTCAAATGAAATATCCCCGTAATGTAATATAACCACTTCCTACAGTTGGCTATATGTGAGAAATAATTAAAAACCTCTCCTTGATAGCAGCAAAGAGATACAGAAAACTCCATTCAGATATGGTAGCCCTACAGCAGAATTGGCGCAAGCGGTTAAGAGCTCAGCTTGCTGGCTGGAAGATTGATGGCCTGAGTTCAAGACCCATGAGTTCCTGCTGTCTGGCCTCAGCTCCTGCCCACCCAGCAGTTCAAAAGTGTGCAAACTTGAGTAGATTAATGGGTGCTCCTTCCAGGGGAAGCTGGCCAGCAGTGAGAGGAGCAGGAAGTTGATGCTGGACCTGCCTGAGCTCAAGGGCGGAGAAGGAGCTGTGGTGGAAGCCCCACAGCTCAGGAGGGTGGGGTTTAATGTTGAAATGTTCAAAAAAAAGTTAAAAGTGTTAAAAAATGTTAGTGTTAAAAATGTTAAAATGTTAATTGTGAGCTGCGAAGAGTCCATTAGAATATTGGCGACATATAAATATGATAAATAAACAAACAAACTGTGTACCAATGTCCACATTCACTAGGTCTTATACAATTGTGGTCTAAACATTCAGAGAGCTTCAGACCGCCTACACCTGATATGTGGCCTCTAGACAAGATTCGTAATAGAGGCCCACACAAAGCTTCTCCAAGTGAGTGGGTGAGGAAGCTTGGAAGCTAGATTCATTTAAGAGAACAGTATATAAATTTACAGTGTTTGAACACAGCACACGTTTTCGGTAATTGGCTTCAGCCAACAGTTTTGACACAGCAATGGAATCTGCTGCAAGCTGGAACCAAATTAACCCATCAGATTCCTTAACTTGAATCTGATGAGAAGAAAGGTCAGCTTGCCATCCTGTGCATATTTACAGGGAAGTAAACCCAAATGAACTTCTAATAAATAATAGGATTGCACAGCTTGCCCTTTCAACCAGCAAAGCAGCATTTCATTTCTATTCTCTTCATTTAGTCATATCAGAGGCAAATAAGCTACTGCTGTTCTGTTTTGTTTGCCTTCCTTACTAAGAAAAATAAGTGATTCTCCTCACAGCCTTTACTGAAGGAACCTGTTTCCTTTGAACCCACTTGTAACGGAAAGACAAGTTAAAAATCTTTTTGATAAAAAAAAATGAACAGTTTTTCCCTAAGAAACAGTTGTTCCTTATTTCAGAAATATTAAGTTGTCTCTTTAGAAAATGCTGGATAAAACAATAATAAATCATTGATAGATTCCCCAGTAGTAATTGAACACCATGCTGCTGCAGGATGAGAATACCTTACAGCAATGGTTCAGCAGTAATTGTCAAACTAAAAAGAAAAAAATAAAGGCTACCAATTAAAAGCTGTTTTACAGGTAGTCCTTGACTTATGAAAATTGGAACCAGAATATCCATTGCTAAGCAAGGTAGTTATTAAATGAGTTATACCTGATTTTATGACCTTTTTTGCCATGGATTGTTAAATGAATCACTGCAGTTGTTAAGTGAATCACACAGTTGTTAAGCAAATAAGGCTTCTCCCATTGACTTTGCTTGTCAGAAGCCAAGTAGAAGGTTAAAATAATAGTCCTCGGATGCTGCAACCATTGTAAATATATACCAGTTTCCAAGCACCCAAATTTTGACCCTGTGACCATGAAGATTCTGTGACTGTTGTAAGTGCAAAGAACAATCATAAATTACTTTTACTAAACAAATGGCTGTAAATTGAGGACTACCTGTACATTACTAGGCAGTTCACCCACTGAATCACAGGCTTCTTAATTTTATTATTATGTTCAGATCTTGGAAATAAAGCTAACATTTACATTTAAAAAATATACACAGATAATAATACACATGGACTCTTCGTAAAAAGTATGCAATATTACTTTAAAAGTGAGCATCTTCAAGCCCATTTCCTGAATTGGGCATCTAGTAATTCCTATTCTTGGAATTTTCCTAGGCAACTAAATTTAATAAGAAACAAAGAATGAAGAAATGTAGTGGGAATAGTTTTAATTTATTCAGAAACCACAGTTAACCATGGTCTTCTGAATAAATTCCAAATGGTTTAGAGTTGATCAAAACTTATGATTTGTAAACCTTGGTAGCTAGGATAGCAAAATGCAATAACCCAAAGTCAAATTAGCCAAATTATTGTTTAGTGTATCTGCAAATGTAGCCATTCTTTCTTCAAATTCTTCTCACTAATAGAAAAGAATGATTATTTAACCCTAACAGTTAAAGATACATTGTCTATGTTTACATAGGATGGCAGTGGGAATGGGATAGAGGTAGAGAGGAATAAATGTAGGAGAAAGTGTTTGCACTTAATCATAGGCTTTGGAGCAAGATTGCCATTCAATTCAAAACTGATGTTTCAAAAAAAAATTGGAAGCTCTATTTATATTCTATTCTGTTCTATTTTGTATTATTTATTCATGAAAGCAGCTTGCTATTTTTTAAGAAGTATTTCCTAAAAGTATATCTGATGCTCTGAAGAGCCAAAATATTTTTGCAGTATAAAAAAGAGAGACAAACTGGCTAGAACAGGTGAATGACATCTTCAGTGACATGTGGTTACAATAAAACCATAAACATGAAAAAGAATCCTATTTGCTAAAATAGAGAAATCTTGTTAAGAGTTACAGAACTGAGTGAGCCAGCTGTATAGAGACTGTTACTAAGAGAAAAATCTCCAAATGAACTCCAAACGAGCAAGAACAAAATATTCAGGGAAAGCATAAAGTATACGAGAGCAAACCTAAAACAGCACATATACTACAGAAGGCAACAAAATACACCATATGGAAGAAATCAGCCATTCTCAATAAATCAGTGTTTAATAACAAGGCAATAGCAATTGTAGCAAACAAAAAACAAAAACAAAACATTTGTTATGCATCAGGAAAATAATTTGTCTCAGGTGAATTAAGGTATTTGTTGCAATATACAGTTTTAATTCATGAGAAGGCTTATACTGAAGTATGGGACATTAGACATTTTGTTGCACTGTGGAAAAATAAAACCTAGGAAGGCTGGAAGGAAAGCATTATTTTCATTCCTAAACTATGATACATTAAAGACTTATTATTCTGGCATGATTTTTGTAGGCAAAAAATCCCCTCTTATTTCAGAGCTGCACAATCTGCATTCTCAGAGGTCCCGGACTCCAAGATAAATTCTGTAGAATAAAAGCAACATTGATAGCACTATAATTAAATCCTGAAGTAGGATGCAATGAGAGGAAGGGAGATGGCTGGAGCAGTCTTGGACTCAAAACTACTCTAATTCTTCAACAACTTTCTGGATGGACGGGCTCTCTTAAGAGCCTGGAAGTCAACCTTTAAGTCAGCCTGGAACTTATATTGTTTATTACTGAGTTCACACACTGCACAAACCATTACTGCAATTTGTTTGGTTTAGGCACAGCATACTGTGTGAGCCTAGCCATTGTGACTTATACCAACCATGGTTTAACATAATGCGTGAACCAGATCATTTCTCCCCTCATTCAATTAAACTAAAGATGAATGAAAAAGTAAAAAAGAACTGTTGGGGGCAAAGAGTCTCTGCAATGCCACCTGGCCACTCTGAACCAGCAGAACTCTGAATGTGAGAACAAGTCCACTATAAAAAATATATTTCTCTTGTTGCAATCCTACATGCATTCCCACAGACTACATTTCACAAAACTAAATGGGGATATCTTAGTAGGTAGATATGGATCATATTGTAAATATAATATTTAAAATTTTCTTGCAAATTATGTTTAGCACTTGTATTTAGCATTTGGAGGGAAAAATTATGTTTAGCACTTGTATTTAGCATTTGTAAGGAAATAAGTTAGGGATTTGAGAGGAGACCATACATGAGGCTAAATCCATATTTGATACCAATTCTACTTTCTGTTCCCAATATACAATCATGCTGCAATCACTGGAGTAATACAAAGAGCTAATTTAACCAAGCACAGGTAAGATCTCATATAGAGATTGCATTGTAGCAATAAACCTTTGAAGAGAATTTGGAAGCTACAAGAGGTCCAGCATGAAAAGTTCTGGAGGCCTCTAAAGTGGTTCATATAACACTATTGTTGTGTGAACTGCACTGACTGCAAATCTTGCCCAATGGAAGTGACCTGCCCCACTCGTTCTGGCAGAAAGAGTCTACTGTGGACCCCATCAGCCAAGGAATTTCACCTGACATGGTCCAGGAGAATACAAGAGCCTTTTCTGCCATGCCTCCTTCCCACCCTCCTTTGGAACATTTTGCTCCTGGACATGAGATCTGCCCCACCTTTTTGGCCTTTAGAAGGAGCCTTAAAACCTGGCTCTGCTAGTTGGCATGGGGCCCTGATGGAAACTGTAGGCTGGAAGCAGTTGGTGCAGTAATAGAGAAGCACCTACCTAAACTCATGTTTTTTTATTCTTTATCTAAGCTTTTATAATTTTATTCAGCTTTTATATTTATAATGGTTCTATATTACTATCTTTGTAAGCCATCTAGAGTTGCCCTAAACAGTAAGAAGGCAAACAAACAAATGAATTAATGAATGAATAAAGTGGCAGTACCTGGAGTCAGCAGAATAGAAGAACTGGAGAAAATAACAAAATACAAAGATGTGCAAATAGAAATAAAAAGACTGTGGCAGAAGAAAGCAAAGGTACTATCAATAGTGTTAGGTGCCTTGGGTGCGATGCCAAAACTACTGGAACACCGCTGAATACCATTGGCATTGACAAAATCATAATCAGTCAATTGCAAAAGGTAGGTTTAATGGAACAACTGATATCCTGCAACAATACTTTTAACACCATCAAAGAGCATCTGCCTATCCCAGGTCTTTGGCAAGGACTCGATAGGTGAACAAAAATGCGAAACCCTGTCTAAACATTAGGCTGAATCTGCAATGAACTATAAAAAGAGCAGCTAAACATAGTTCCACATTTACTCTTATCACATACACAGACAAATAGCCAGCAGCATTGTTTAAAATGTTCCATTCCCAAACTGGAAAGGGACAGGTCACTATATGTATAGGGCTGCCATGAAAAATACTCTAGGCATTTTGCTTTCATTTGAAGTTTCTAATAGCTGTGACATTATTTTGTTGATTGTACACTGCCCAGAATCACAATTACAAGGCAGTCATATAAGTTTAAATAAAATGGTAAATAAATAAATAAATTCCTCAATTTATGACAGTCCTAAGTCATTGTGGTCTTAAATTGAGGGATCACATGACCAGATCTAATTTTTTTTGACATTTTTTACATAGGTTGTTCGGTGAATCTGTTTTCCCCAATGGATGGTTTTTGCTGGAAACCAAAACTAAATGCTGGGGAAAAAGTCACAAATTGTAGTCACAAAACACTGAAAATGTCTGCAATGATGAGCTGCTGCCTAGTGCTCAAAATGTAATCACATGATAACAGGAGTGTGTGCAATTGTTGTGACTTCAAAAATGAGTCATGAGTAGCTTTTCGAGGGTCCATCATAACTTGAAACAGTCTTTTAGCAACCAGTTGTAAGTCACTGAATATATAGATAAATGGAGCCTCTTATGATTTTAATAACAATTATGTTTGTTCATACATACTGTTTTTAACATTGCTGTACACCATCCCGAGTCATTTGTCTCTGAGATGAGTTACCATAAAATAATAAAATAAAAATTTTATTAAATAAATTTAAATTATATTTATGTTAAATATAATTAAATAGCTTATAGATATTTTTGTCTAGTTTTGTTGATCACTACCTTCAGATACGGGGTGTGTGTGTGCAGTGGCTGAGCGATTAAGATGCTGGGCTTGTCACCGGAATGGTGACAGCTCGGCAGTTCGATACCCAAGTGCTGCCGCGTAACAGGGTGAGCTCCTGTTACATGCTCCAGCTCCTGCCAATCTAGCAGTTCAAAAACATGTAAAAATGCAAGTGGATAAATAGGTAGCCCCTTTTTTGGGAAAGATAACAGCATTCTGTACACTTTGGCATATAGTCATGACCATGGAAGCATCTTCAGACAAATGCTGGCTGAAGAGCACTGTTCCATAGTCAGACATGATTGGCACAGGAAATCTTTATTTTTACTTTACCTTCAGATATAGTTATTATCTACCTGATTATCTATATAGTATTTAGGTGCAAGGTAATACATATTTTAATTATCCTTCAATACCATGTTTATATTTGGGGATTGCCTTTTTATTTGAATTTTCTTATGCTAGTTCATGACTTTAATAAAATAATTAATTAATTCGTTCTTATGGGATCTAGGAAGCAAGCCTCCTCTGTTGCAGTACCTTCCCTTTGGAATAGTAACCCCAGATGTTCAGACTCCTCCAATCCTGCAAGCCTTTAAAAGACTTCTGAAAATATGGGTTTTTTTCCTAAGCTCTGGAATAGGCTGGATATGCCCATCTGGATACGCCCATCTATTTCGGTTAGGGTCTATCTGTTCTTGTTATGTTTACTGTTGTATTTACTTTTTGTTTTATTTTTAGGTATTGCATCTGTTTTTAATCTGTACACTGCCCAGATATAGTGCTGAGTTGGGCAACCTTATAAATCTAAATTGTAAATACATATATATATACCTTGGATATTATTTACCCATATAGTAACTGAATGGTAAAGCAAATTATATCAATATACAATGTCAAAGCAAACTACATATAGGCAAAACACATAAAAATACAAAAAAGAATTGCAATGTAAAAATGTATTAATGGGCTTAATCAAGCTCATTTTAGATCAAAAAGGAGTCTCAAATGCAACAGTAAAATTCCTGTAACTAAAATCTATGAAACTATTTAAAATTATATATTATACACTACTGTGCAAAAGTCTTAGGCCACCAACAATTTTCTTTCAACAAAGTTTTAATGACATCCACAATTATTTTGTGATCTCTGTATTAAGATTCAAAGAGAAAATACAGCAAATATATACACAAAATTTAAACAAATACAAACTTCAAAACAAAATGGCTTTTTCAGGCAAAGAGAATATTAAATAGATAGTACTAAATACTTGCCACTTTAGCCTATGGAAGCTATTTTTTCTGCTTTTTCTGTTTTTTTTTTTAATATTGCATACAAATTTCCTGTATTTTTGATTGTATTCTAATAAAGAGATTGAGACATAATTATATATATGATAATTATAACATGCTAAAATAATGAATATAATGGTGGCCTAAGACTTTTACACAGTACAGAATATTAAAATATTTAAAATTTCAGGATGACATCTGTGAATGTTGTACAAAATTTGCCATATTTATTTCACAGAAATAGATTAACTGGGCCAAGAAAATATCTTATTATTGAAGTCTTACATTTACCAGACTTTTATGAAACATTAAAATTTTTAAACAACAGTTGAAGGGAAGGAAAATTTTCGAAAATAAACCATAGACATAAAATGGTTTCAAGCAACTTTTTTTATTTATTCATTTTCCATTAAAATATCAATGTACACACAGAGACATATTTTCTAAAATATAAATAAGATTCCATGCTCCTCTTATGACTTTAAATTTATATTTCAGTTTAGTTCTGAATAAAAGTAGGCTGAACAAGAAAAAATAAAGCCACTGTTGTTGCAAAAGAAGTTATATTTAACATTGCAAAAGAATATTTATGAGTTCCATAAATAACAAATTATCTCAGTTCCATTAACAAATTATCTGGGTAAGTGCACAATCAGAGTAGCAAATGATTATTTAATTCCTTGCTATTGTATAAAGCTTCTTATAGTCTCTTATCAGAAGCTTTAGAATTTGCTTAATTAGCTTCAAAATTCATCATCTATTTCTCTAGAGAGACTGAGTAGAAGGGGGAATCTAAAATTGTCCAAGTCCTGTTTATTAGTATGTTCCATGAAAATATACATGTCTTTTTTATTTGCATTACTCTTTTAAGGCATAATATACAGTGGGGCAAAAAAGTATTTAGTCAGCCACCAATTGTGCAAGTTCTCCCACTTAAAAAGATGAGAGAGGC
>JANHZU010004509.1:20297-33846 GCA_032468055.1 Acrochordus granulatus
GAAGGAAGGAAGGAAGGAATGAAGGAAGGAAGGAAGGTGAAACTTAGCTAAAAGAGTACGGGTGGTCGCAGCCGCCCCAGAGCCCCCCGGCCGTCCTCCTCGGCAGCGGCCCCGGACGGGCCATTCCCGCGCGCTTCTCCAGCTTGGTGCGCCTGAGGGGACTCTCCGCTCCCTCGCCCCTCCCCCTGGGCATCCTCCTGCGAAAGGAAACTCCCTCCGCATCCTTTCGATCCCACCCCGCTCCTGCACGGTCCCTCCCCAGCGCTAAACAGTACCTGACTGCAGACGAGCCGAAAAAAACTTTTCCCTCCTGCCGGTTCAAACGCGCTGCCGTAAAGCGGCCGTTTCCCCTGGCAACAAGGTTCCGGCGGCCGAGCACTAGGTGTAGGAAGGTGATGTAAAAAGTAAAAAAAAAAAAAAAGAACCACCACGCGCGCACGCATATACACACACACACACACACATAGACAGAGACACTTACACCAAACCACCCAGTGTCGTAAACCAGGTCCGGGCGGGGGTTGAGGGGGGAGAGCAGGGGGAGGAGGTGACTGGAACATTTAGACACAAGCGAGAGGATCATGGCGGATGGCCCCAGGTGTAAGCGCAGGAAGCAGGCGAACCCGAGGCGCAATAACGGTCAGTCAGCTCCGCCGGGCAGCGGCCCGATCTAGGCTGGGGCCGCTCAGGGCGCCGGGCCGGGGTCGGGCTGAGCTGCGGAGCGGGGGTGAACGGGGAGACGGGGAAAGAGAGAGGGAAGGAGGCGAGAAGTAGTAAGTAATAGCCCGGGAGCTCGCTTCTGGCAGCCCGGTCCCTCTGCACCGTTAGATCCGCTACCTGCTGCCTGCCCGACCGCCTGCCTCTCGCCCGCTCTGCGCTCGCTGCCCGCCTGGCTGCCTCTTCTCCGCCTAGCGGTGCCTCCTCTCTCAGCCGGTTCCTGCCCGACGCCTCTTGCCTGGCCGGGACCGTTACTCGCCGCCGCCGCCGCTTCCTCCCCTTCCTCTCGCTTCGCGGGCGGCAGGCTCCCCTCGCCCCGTTTTCGCTCCCCTTTCTCCGGGGCGGAACCCGGAGGATGTTGGGCGCTCCGGTCCCCATGAGGGGCGGCGGCGGAGGCCGCTCCTTCGCCTTTCGGCGATCTCCGCAGTCCCAACTTGCAAACTTACTACCTGAGCCGAGGCGGGTCCCGGCGGCTCTGAAAGGGGGAGGCCGCATCGCCCCGCTCCCCAAACTTTTCTGGGCGAGGGCTGCTGAAGGAAGGGGACTCGCTTCCCGTCTCTTCCTCCTTCCTCCCACGCCAGGAAAGTCAGAGAGAGACGCAGTGCTTTGCGGGGGGCCCCTAAGCGTTGCCCTTGCTCTCCCCCCCGTCCCTCACATTTGGGGTGGTATGGGATGGTTCGGTGGGGTCTGGCACTTTTTAGCGTATCGGATCACAGGAAGGAGTGCGAAGAACTAGAAAACTCTCCGGGCAACGAAACGTCGAAGCAGAGGAACTGTAATGGGGACTTCGTCCCCGGGAGGGTAGTGTGTTTTGGCCCCGACGGGGGAGGACGCGATGGAAGCACTGTTGCTTGCTGCAGTGTGTATCGATTTGATTTTATTTTTCTTTGCAAGGGAAACGCGCCACAGGCGCACCCCTGACATCGCCTTGAAAGGGACCCCCCTCCTTTGCTCTCCTTTTCCTCCCCTCCTTCTTCTGCTTTTTTTTCCTGTTCTCCCCCCCTTACTTTCGCCTCCGCCTCTTTTAGTGCCTGCAGTGCATGTTGATTTATCTCCGTAGCCACTGAACATATTGTTTCTCCTCTTACACCCCCGCCAACCTCCAGATCTTGGCAGAAGTATAAGAAGTGGGCTCCCCCTCCCCCCCTTTTCTCCTTTTCCCTAATATCTTCTCTCCTTTATCAACGCGACGGGAAAGGAAAGCTTTCTTCGCTCTGGGTTAGGGAGGGAGCGTGAATCAGCCAAGTTTCTCTTTCTCTCACCCTCGTCTTGGATTTCGAGGTACCTGTTTGTATAATAATCGTAATAATGGGTGGTAACGATTTGGCCGTTGCGCCCCCCTTCCTCCTCCTCCCCCCTCCGCTTCTTCGCAAAGAACTGTTACAGCCTATATAAGGGATGAGGCTTACTTCTCCCATTTGTCTCTGTTTGTTTGTTTCTCGGGTTTTTTTTAAGAAACGAGTTGAAAAGGGGAAAATAAATACACGAAAGTTCTGTGTTGTTGGATTCTCTCCCTTATTTCTTCTAGAAAATAACGGGAAAGCTGGTGACTTCATAGGATGTCAAACGGGAGGTTTTGTAACCTTTCTTGGCAGTTTTTATGTTCATCTGGCATTTCCTGTATACAGTTATGGATAGGAAGGGTTTTAGCGATTAGTGCAAGATCATGACGTTTGCACGGGTTTTTGATATCTCAGAGAAGGAATTGTCGTTCCTTGGGAGGGAAGGCGCCATTGGTTATGAATATTAACGTGCGAAATGCACATATAAACATCGGCCTTCTGACCGGCTAACAAGTTGACCTGGTGTTGATTCTGAAGTAGTAGTTCCCTGCTCTGTTGTGGGTGGGTTTATTTATAGCACAAGTTTGTGTGTGTGCATGTGTGCAGTTATTTTCCTGTTTTAGATCTGTGTGTGTTTCATGTTGAGTCTATATTAAAGGTAAGTTTGGAAACAGCTGTTCTGTTGTTACCTTATTTAAAATGTTAATGATGGAGAAAAGGGGGCTTTTCTTGCTGACGACATGTGTGTGACATGCAAGTCTGAACCACCCAGTCTCTGGGCAGGATCTGTAAACATGTTTACCTGAGCAGGAAAGAAAATGCATTTTCTGTTAAAAATACTCTTATTGGAATATTATACTTATAAAGCTTATCAACAGATGCCTTGAGAAAGTGCCTGAATATCTTGCTTTTGAGATCAGCTGGGAAAAAAGGATTCTGAGGGCTGCAGCAAATGGCAACTTGTGCAGGTAGAAAAAAAATGGTGTGTGAGGTTTCTCTAGCATGCATGTCAGCCCTTCTCTGTCTGCTGCTTTCATTCTCAAGGGAGGGATTTATTTACCATGCTTGTTGTCAGTGTTTTTCCTTTGTGCTTAATACTAGAAACCAGATTTGAGGTTGTTATCGCACAAATGTTTTGTCTGCAGCATGCATGATTTGTAGAAAACAAAAGGTATATAGGATATATGCTATTCCTGGTATTTTATATGTGGTTTTTGGTTGAAAATATCACACCTTGTGTTTAGATTTTGGAGCAAAACCTTTGATCTGTTGTCATTTCTAGATATATTTGAAAATAAATAATAACTTAAGCTGTTCTATATTAACCATCATTGGAAAAGGCTAGATAATAGATGCTGGCTACTAGAGATTTCCCAGCAGTAAAATCCTGTTTGACTTGCAGATGTTTACTGATGAACACTACCAGGAGAAGTTAACCCTTAATCCTTTGCTGCAGACAGGCAATTTAAATTATTTCCATTCTGTGTGTCTTCTGTAAAGATGTCATTGATGTGTACCATATCTGCTGCTAACCTTGTATTTTAATTTCCCTGTCATCAGTCTTAAGACATACAGACTTAAAAAGTATAGTTGTCACTTAGCTGCATTACACATTAAAAATTGCTGCTGTTTTAAGGGATTAGAATATTATTTAAAGATGTTATTTTAAAAAATGCTATGTTCACGTTTGCTTTTTTTGATGCTAAATTGATTTCACAACTTCTCTATTTTTTTACTCTCTCCTTGACAGTTAAAAGAGTATATACTTTTGTGTGTTAACTTAGGTATCTTCTTCCATTTTAATCTTTAAATATAACTGCTATGCTATTCTCTTCCTGATTGGTAAGCAGAATATGGTAATAAAAATACTTTAATATTATCAGAAATATATGCAAAAGTGTCCAGTATTTTCTATAAAATTAAATTCATCCCATAATCTTAATAAAGATTATAGCCCATGTAACTGTAATCAATGTTTAACTATCCTTAATGTTTAAGAAAGTTCTTATGCAAACTTGTTTGCATTCAGTTCTGCAGAAGTTTTAATGCAAAAGTAACAAACAAATTTCTTTCCTTCTCTTCCTTACTGTTTTCTCTCACTGTAGCCTGATGTATCAGTAAATTTTAAATATTTAAAATTTTAAATATTATATAAATATTATTTTATGGAATATGTGTAAGAACAAAAACATTTTTATATAGTGCAGACTGAAAAGTTGCTTTCTATAATTTGTTCTAATAGCATAGTCTTCACTTAGCAAAAGTAAAAGACCAGAAGTTGCTCAACCAACTTTGGTATCTATATTTTTCATCAAAAATTTCAATACTTAAGTATGACTACCTGAATTAGAAAATTTGCATAATCAGGGAAGTATTTTTCATCTTAGAGTCAATGTATACTAGGTACTCTTTTTACTCATTTTATATGGAAGTTACTTTTCATGTATTGATGATCAACTATGTTTGTTGAATCCTTGTTTTTTGTAATTGAGATAGACTGGAATCGCTTCATTCTACTTGTACAAGTTCAGATACCGTAACTAACTAACTAATGTTGTATGGTCTTTGAACTTCCAAATATAGCTTATTGCTGTGGTCCTCAAGGGAGCTGTCTAATGTCTACACAGGTTCAAGTCAGACTATCTTGGCCTTGGTATGGGACAAAGCACAGCCTCTTTTAGACTTATCTCACTTTTCTCAGCCAAATTTAGTACTAGAACTGATGCAGTGTTTCAGTTTGTACTATTTCTAATGGAGAGTTCTTTCTGTAGATAGCTACCTTGATGCCCATAATATTTTATTTATTAATTTATTTTATTAGATTTTTTCTTGCTTTTATTACATTATAAATAATTCAAGGCAGTGAATGTACATATATGTTGGCATATATTGCTTCTTAATCTAAATAGAAATCTAAGTCATAACTTCAGCCTCAATGCCAGATCCTAGTTTATATAATCTTTCTGGAGTATTGTATATCTCATTTGCATATATTAGGCCTAAACAGAAGATATATCATAGAAGAAGTTTTCTTTATACCTGAGTGAGTTTCACCGAACTTCCTAGGCCAAGAGACTTCCTAGGCCAAGGAAGAAATTACTGTATATTTCTTTGTATCTAGGTGAGTAATCTCTTTTACTCTGGCTGATCTCTGTGAATCCTTATCAAATGACTACTTACCTCTCTCAAATATACATTTTGCTATTTGCCATATTATAGTGTATGAAATCTTCATACAGTATAGAAGATTTTCTATTATGTATTCTCTATCTAATCTCAAGCAAATCACTCTCTTACAACCCACTCCATTTCCTCTTATCTGATTTTGGCCCAAAGGAAATTTCAGTTTGGTTCAGCTTATAAGAGAAATAACATTAACAAACATATTCATAATAAACTAGTCCATACAGCACTGAATATATAAAAATCAGTGCTTTAATTTGAGCAACTGTGACATTAACACCTCACAACCAAGTATCCAGACAAAAATAATGTTCTGAGCCTAAAAACAAATGATAAAGAGTCAAGGTCTCCTTTCCAAAGTAGATGTTACACTGTTGAAAATCTTTGCCTTTTATCTCCATTACCTCCCTGTTGATTACTATATTTATTATGAGAAATTGTTTAAGGACTGAGGTTGAAAAGGCAGGAACTAGCAATTCCCAGATTATAAATGGCTTTTATATAAATATGTCACAACAACCTGACTTCAAGGCCACCAAGGACTGCACCAGTCACTGTTAATTTGAAAGTGTGGGAGGAAATATCCTTGAGTTTAAATCCTTGCAAAAAATATAGAAGTCCCTGATGCTTTTGCATTGCAGTGAGCAGTAAACTCTTGTGTTTGTGGCTTCATTCTTGTCTCTAGTAATGATTCTAATCTAGCCAGGATATGTCTATGAATCTTTTGCCAAATCAAGCTAAGAAGCTGGACTAACATCAAGTTTCAGGAGATTGGTCCTTTATTGTCAAGTCTAGGTGTGCAACCTGATAGGCATGGGGTATTAGGTAAACGGAAAAAGAAATATCAACACAATATTTAGTGTGACTGGCTGTTAACACTCAAATAATTTTTGCTGGTTGTATCCTTTAACCATTGTTAATACTAATGACTTCATGTGTTATGATTTGCTCATATATACAGCTTTTGCAGGCATTCAGTTCTGTGGGTACATTCTAATATGTATATACATCAGTACCAATAAAACATATGGGGAAATTATTAGATTTTGGATTTACTTTCTGTAGTTGTGTTCACCCCTCACAGTAAATCATTATATATGGAAACACAACCAGCCATTATAGTTTATAAACCATGGTTTATGGTTTAGTGTTCCATATTCTGACAATTATACCTTGTTAGAGAAACTAAATCTTAGCACATCGTTTGGGAATATTTATGGAAATTAATTGTTTGAGAGGTTTGAATAACATTGTTGCTAAAGTATACAAATAAGTATAATTATGCTTAAAAACTTAAATTGCTAATCTTTGATGGGATAGTAATTGCCTAGGCTTTCTAGACAGGTGAAGCTCCTAGGGAATACTTGTCATTTAAAAAAAATAGCATTGTTTTCTAGCAAGACAACTTTTTTTGTGCTAAGATTCATACATGCCCTTTGAGTGATTTAGGAGTTATACTCCAGAAAACAGACAAGTCCAGGAGAAAAGCTAAATTTGATTTAAATAAGACTATAATCATATTTTGACCATACATGAATCTCATTCTGTCACATAAACATTTATGGTCAATCAAGGAAGGCATGTTGCAGACCCTGTCACTTAAAGAATTCTGACTCATGGGTTCCAGGAAGAGAGCCTTCTCTGCCATTGCTCCCACCCTATGGAATATTATCCCCCCACATATGTGGCAAGCCCCTGCTCTTCTAGCCTTCTGAAAAGGAGTCAGAACATGGCTCTGCAGCCTCACCTAGAGAGTCCAGAGGAGCATGCAGCCTTGGGGCTGACTAGTGCCCTGAAAACCCTGTTTTTGCCTTTTAATTAATTTTAACAATATTTAATCATCCTTGCCTCCTTCTAAATTTTTTAACTTTTATATTGTTTTATATTTTAACATTTTATTGTACATTCTCTCAGAGCCCCTCTTTGAAGGAGGTGGGCAGTTCAAAAATGTGAAGAATAAATTTCATAGCAACTTTACCTCTTGGTTGGGAAGGTAGAGCTTATGTTCCCTCTATGCAGAATGTATAAAAAGAGGGATGTACATAAAGGTAAAAGTTTCCCCTGGCAGTCATGTCTGACTCTAGTGGGCAGCGTTCATCTCTGATTCACAGCCAAGGAAGCCAGTGTTTATCCAAAGATGCTTCTGTGGTCATGTGGCCAGCATGAATATACACCAAGGCACACAGAATACTATTACCTTTCCCACTGAGGGTGGTACTTATTGATCTACTTGCCTTTTTACATGCTTTAACTGCTAGGTTGGTAGGATCTGGGGCAAGTAATGGGAGCTCACCCCATTATGTAGTGGCACTTGAGTCTTGAACTGCTGAGCTGCTGACAAGCCCAATGTCAACCACTCAGCCACCATGCCCCTTACACATACAAGTTTGAATATAATACAGATTTTGATTATTTATAATTTTAGATCTTTGTATTGGCCGTTTCTAATACTGCTTGGTATTTAATTTTGCCATATATTCTTGTTCCAGTTTTCATTTAACATTGTGAAAAACATGTTATGGTTTGTAATAAAGCATTCATTGTACTGAACGTAGTGACATCTCTCAAATTATTTATTCATTTATTCAATTTCTATAGCTGCCCAACTCAACCAAGTGACTTGGAATTGAAAAGAGCAATATTCTATGTTCAAAATGCAGTTTTTCTTATTGAAAATACTGCTATAGTCAAACAATAAGTAGCATCAAGTTTGTGATACGTAAAAAAGATAAATTTGTCTCAATTATCTGGTTTGGTGACATTGCACATTAGATAGAACAGTTTCAAGATTTGTTATAGTTAAGGATTTTGGAAGAACATACTTAGCATCCAGTATGCAATGTGTGCATTGCTTCAGTTTAATGAACATAATAAAAATCAAATTGCAAATTTATTTACAACTAAATCAGTTGGACCTGCTGATGTGGGTTAAGAGCTTTCACTTAATGGAGGATTAATAAATCTGTATAGAGTTTATTCTACACAGGTAGATGCTAAATATCATAGGGAAAAATTATGTTGACCTTTTTCTGTATGTTTTTTTTTCACCTAGGACCAAGAAATACGCTGTAGAAAAATATAGCATTTAAATGTATTTTGTGTTCCTGGTAGCTTCATATTATAAAGTTATTTTCAATGCAAATAAAATATTTTAAAATATATAAAGTTTATGTAATAATTGCATTATACTTGTTACTGTACACTCATCTCACAGTGTACAGACTGAAATTCTGCTTCTATAATATTGAACAAAATATGTTTGTTAGGCACCCAGACCACCAAAACTTAGAAGGAACATTGGAAGATGCATAGTTGTATATGATAGTTTGTTTAAAAAGTGCTAATGCTTATTAGCTCTGCATATTATTTGTTCTTTTTTTGCTTACTATTCCAAACATTATATAAATACAATTCCATATATTTTTGAATATATTTTCATGCACTTTAATACGATGCTATGTCTCTTACCCATGAGTTTTTATAAGGCTGATATTTGCATATTTATTTATACATAAATTCATACAATTTATATGTTGCCTGATTCTTTATATTCTGGGCACTTATAATTAAGTAAAAAAAGACATAATAAGCAGCTCAAAGACAACATATAAACCTAAGAAACCCATCTACCAGGGACTCAAACTTCACCCTGTCCCAAAGCCTAGGGAATATAGGAAGCATTCTCAACTTACAATTATTCATTTAACACCTATTTGAAGTTACAGTGGCACTGAAAAAAATGACTTACAACTGGTCCTTGCACTTAACAACTGTTTTGGCATCTGCACATTCACATGATCAAAATTCAGTTGCTTGGCAACCAGAATATATTTATGATAGTTGCAGCATCCCTGGGTCATGTGATTACCATTTGCGACCTTCCCAGCAAGCAGAGTCAATGGAGGAAACTGGATTCACTTAACAACCACATGATTCATTTCACAACTGCAGTGATTTGCTTAACTGTGACAAAAAGGTTGTAAAATCAGACATCACTCACTTGACAACCACTTCGTTTAGCAACAGAAATTCTGGTCCCAGTTGTGGTTGTAAATCAAGGACTACTTGTAGCAGCCCTCTAAGTAGTTTGCGAAATTATGTTTCCATAATTTTCCATAATAGGAACCATCTAGATCTTGGGGGGAGGAGGGAATACCATTTCACAGGGCAGATTCTACAACAGAGAAGATCTGTTTTTTGGATCCTGCTAGATGAAAATGCTGGATCAATGGAATATAAAGGACATTCAGCAACACATTCCAGGATGAGATTGAATGGGAAATGTTCTTTTATTTTATTATCTACATGTAATGTGTCACCATAAAACAAATGTAAAATGTGGCATTATTCAGATGTAGAGAGATTCATGTTTATAAAAATACTGATTAAAGAAAGATCGACAGCAAAATAAAGTTTGATGTGTAACAAAATTGCAAAAAATACAAACTTTCTTTAAAAGGCAACTGGGTTTTTTATTATTGAATGTAATCAGAATATTCATTTTGATAAGATTTTTTGTTTTTGTTTGTTTCTAACAATATTGCCTGCTTTATAGTGAGAAAAGATTTCCAAGCAATAGAAATGATAGTGGCCACAAATATGGCTTGTCCTGTAATAGCTCCCCCTGCATCATGTTTTGCCGCAGGCCAGTGGGTTGATACATGGAAGCTGTTACCTCATTGATCTAAGGGACTGAAGGGCTGCAGCTGGCTCCCTGAAATTTGCCATCTATCTGCTGACCATTTAACTGGAAGCAATTTTACCATAGTTTGCTGAATGTTACAATGTTAACTATTGAAATCAAGATTTTTTTGTATATGTGTGTAATTGGGGAAAACCCTAACCCCAAGGGATAATTACCATTGTTTCCCTTACATTTGCATTCCTCTCCCCACAAATGGCTAATATTCTCCATGAATTTGGAAAAGTAGACAGAACAAGGCAAGACTTGAGACACATCAGGATGCCCGTTTTTTTCTTTGAAGAAATACTAATGGGAAAAGGTAATTGGCAGGGCTTTCCCCTTAGATGTTAGGTAATAATTTATCCTTTTACTACATATTAGCTTTCAAAACGCTGCTTAAATCCATATACAAACTCACCTAAAGTATGATGGCTACTTTAACAAAAAAAAAACTATTTGCATTGCAGTAGCACTCTAATCATCTAATCAGTGAAAAAACAACAAAATGAATGTGAAATTTACAGTATTTACCAGCAATGACATAGTTTTGAGTTATTTCTTTTTTTTTAAGTAACTATCATGCAGACTTGCAGAACAGCTGCTACTTGATGGGCTCTTGCTTATCTGAGGTTAGTAATTAGGGAAGAATGCTATTGGTTGCCTTGACTTGGGATTACATAAACTGTTAACAGACGTTTATTTTCTGATTTCAGGCTACCAGTACTGTAGTATAAAAAGTTTTTAAGCTATTATCCTTTGTTCATACTATGGAGAATCTTTTTGTTGAGGTAATTAATTTGTTCAACATTTTATTTTTGCTTTTTATTTTTAAATAGTCTTTTACATTTGCCTTTTTATGTGTACAACCTATTCTTAGTTTAATAAAATACCTGAGGGCTAACTAGACTACGGAATACAGTTAGACTAAGCACAGCAATAAACTTAAGTGTATGTCCCTGTTATCTGCAGGACAAGTAGGCATTAATAGGTATGTAGCTGTTGATAGATTGGAACTAAAGTGTTTGAGATATTGCCTAGCTGCTGGGGTATTCCAAAATCTTATTGTTTTCTGTCTTCAATAATTTTAAGATCTGAGAACCAGTTGATCTATTGGTTAAGACACCAGACGAGTAAGTAGGAGACTGTGAGTTCTGCTGCCTCCTTAAGCATGGAAGTCATCTGGGTGACTTTGGACCAGCCCAACTCACTTCACAGGGTTGTTGTTGAGAAAATAGAAGGAAGGAGAATTGGGTACATTCACCACATTATTTTAAAAACATAATGGTGGAGAAAAAATCTTTAAAAAGTCTATATCCTGTTAAGGGAGAAATATAAGTTGCTTAATTATCAATTGAACATATATTTTGAGGAATATTTGATATCTGTTGAATAAGAAATTACATTCCATATTAGAAAATGTAAAGAAAATATCTAAGCTTGGTACTTGTTTAATATAGGGACTTAACATTTTTTTCAGCTGAAAGGTACACATGGATTTTAAAGGCATCCCACTAGCAACATTTTAAAGAGTTAGTGGGACTAGCACAGAAAATGAAGTGGGCCAAAGAAAATACACTGAGCTCACATCAAAAGTTTTGGAAGTTTCAAACTGCTTTTTAGTTTCCAATTATGCATTTCTGTTTAAAAGGTGAATTAAATTTCTTGAGAGACAATGGGATAGATAGGCATATATTATAAACAGCTGTAGCCCTAGCCAAATATTTGTTAGAACAGTTATAGTGAAACTTTGGGCTTCATGTGTCAAAAATTTGGAAAAGGCCTAATTTGACTCTGCTGATGTAATACCCCCATCCCCAAATAAAAGAGAAACAATTATCTATCTCCGCCTTACTTAGGCAAGCATGAACAGCGGCATTCAGTGGCACTGCCAAGGATGTACCTGAAGTAGGCTTTGGCTTCAGCCCTAGTGCACTACTGCACTCAAAAGGTCACCTTGCACTGTTCCCCAAGAAGAATAAGCCTTGGGGAATGGCACAATTGCTTCTGCAGCCAAAGCTCCCCAGGATCTGTCGTGCGCCACTTACCTTCAAGCAATGTTCTTTTTTCTTGACAGGCCCCTGCAGCCTATCCAAGGCTGCTCCAGATCACATGAGGTCTTCGTTTTTTAAACAGTTTTGGAGAATGCTCCTCCATGGCCTCTGCAGCTTCAAAAAATTGTATAAAAACAAAGCCCATTCTCATAATTTTTAGAAGCTCTGGAGATTGCAAAAGTGCTGCCTTCTCAATTTAGAGGTCTGGAGGCTAAATTAGAGCAAACCCCATTCTTTCATGGCCTCCACAGCCTTCAAAATTTGTGTGAGAGCAAGGCATGCTTTTGAGGATAGTTGTTGGGTGTTGATGAACACTGGCAGTTCACCCAGAAAGTTGTGGTAATGTACCTTTGATACAAATGTCATAGGTTCACCATCCCTGAGTAGAATCTCTTGCTCCTGCTTAAATGGAATAAATTAGCATAAAGATTAGGGCTGGTTAGCTTATTCTTTTTCATTTGAGCTATAAAAAAGAATGGAAACTGGAACTGAGAAATAACCTTTATCATGATGGAACTCTACTAATTTATTTGAACATTAGGCTACGACTGTGCTTGTACATTATGATAAATGCGTGGGATTATCCATTAAATTTAAATTCAGAAAGATTTAGGATTAGGGTAAGTAAAGTACTTCTTTACATAATATTTAATGGAACTGTGAATTTTACTTGCTTTCAGATGTGGCCATTATCAATATAAAATATTTTAAAGAAGGCTGGACGAATTTATATGTCTATCAGTGGCTCCTAATCTTGATGCCTATTTAGCTGTTGAATCACAAGCAGCACTCATTAAATACCAAACAGCTAATTCTGTTATGCTGCCTCATTGTGGCTGGAGAAAGGAGGGGGGTTGCTTCTAGGAGAGATGAGCAAACACCAGGAATGTTCTTGGCAAGACCATATAATCTCAGCATGATCATTCAAGGTGTGAAGATCATCCCAGCTGCCCAGCTAAAACAAGCAGGCACCTACATTGGGCATAGTAGTATACAAATATACTGGAGGCAGATGATCATTTTGGTGAGTAGCAGAGATGATCATTTTATACTGTGCAGGAGAAGGCAGTGGTAAGCCAGTCATGTATGTTTATCAAGAATGTCACATGGACAGACAGTATAAAATGATAGTTAATATAATATTAGATGCTGGCCCCTCAAGTTATATGACACTCAGCATGCTATTAAGGAAGAATTCAGCATTTTTGCAGTACTAATGGTGTTTATAACTTAGTTAGATTAAAGCCTTTGGGATGTCTTTTCCTGTTGCCACACAGGAAAAGAAAATCCAAAGCTTCAAGGACAGAATTACAGTGTGGGTAACTGAAAAATGGAATGAACTGACTACCTATTGACATCTTAGACATTGATAAATTGAAATGAACTAGAACAAGAGATTTTAAGTCAGAAGAACATACTGATTACTACTCAGGACAAGAAAAACAAAGAATGCACGGTGATACTTTTAGCAAGGAGAGTATTTATATATAGTGCAATCAAGGATTATATATTGGACTACTGTAATGCGCTCTACATGGGGCTGCCCTTGAAGAGTTGCAGCTGGTGCAGAGTGCGGCTGCGCGGATGATTTTAGGGGCCAGGAGATCGGCCCACATAACACCTTTGTTCCG
>JANHZU010004509.1:88837-103870 GCA_032468055.1 Acrochordus granulatus
AGTCCAGATGCCTGTTTTTTAAACTTTGTTGCGATGCAATTACCCTGGACGAGTGAGAGTCTTCACAGACTCATTTAGATAATGTTCTGCCATTCAGCAACACTAGCATTACTCTCACTCTGGTGTGCATTGTTGTTAGATGCAAAACTTAGAGATGTAAATTTCTGCACAGATTGGGGAGGGAAATGATTTTTATTACCATTTATCACCTTCATATTTATGAATGATTGCATAACAAGGCAATTGCTAAATGAGGACTATCTGTAATATTAGTGATCTTTGAAGCATGACTATTATGAATGTTTACAAGGTTTTAGTGAAACTGCCTTCATCATTTTTCAGTCTATTTTTTTCTTACAAAATCTTCATTTTTAAAATGTTATACTAGCATTCTCTGTGCTAAACATCTGTTGGGCTTGTCTTGAAAATAAATATGTCTTATTCTGAAATGCATATATTCTTGGCCTTCCAGCTATTAACAGAACAACATTGATGTCACAGTCAAGACTGAGTTACCAATGTGCAGTAAAACATTGATTATGCTTTTTATTGTACATCCTCTTACCAACATTACATTTTAACAGATTAAGAATTCTGTTCCTTGATTTCTCAGGATGAAAGACAAGACACTAGCTCAGAAGGAGTATCAAATGTAGAGGATCAGAATGATTCTGATTCTACACCACCGAAGAAGAAGATGAGAAAGACAGAAAATGGAATGTATGCATGTGATTTGTGTGACAAAATATTTCAGAAGAGTAGCTCACTTTTAAGGCATAAATATGAACATACAGGTATGTGAACAAGAAATTAAGTCACCATCGCAATTTTTAATTCAGATTCAATTAAAAAAGCAGATATAACTGTGTATAACAGGTGGCAACCTTGAATGGGAATGTGCATCTTGATGTCAAAAAATAGCTCCTGCTGTTCCATATTGGCGTCAGCTGAGTAAGATTTGTCTAATATACATTTATATTGATGATGGATTCAGAAGGCTACAAAGATATTTTCCTTGCTAGTTCCAAACATTTTCAAAAATGGAACAAGTTGCATCTAATTCAATAATATAAATTACACTTGAAAGATAGAATAAAAAAAGTTAAGGTTTCCCTGCCAGTTGTGGCCAATTCTAAGGGGCAGTGCTCATCTCCATTTCCTAGCCAAAGTGCCAGCATTCATCTGAAGATGCTTCCATGGTCATGTAGCCAGCATGACTATATGCTGAGACTTATGGACACTGTTAACTTCCCACCGAAGGTGGTACCTATTTATCTATTTGCATTTTTACATGCTTTCAAACTGTTAGGTTAGCTGGAGCTGGGGCAGACAATGGGAGTTCACCCCATTACACAGTGGTGCTTGGTCTTGAACTTGAACTGCCAACCTTCCAGCAAACAAGCCCAGAGTCTTAACCACTTGCTCCACTGCACCCTGCCAGAGACAGAATATTGCAAGTAATTTCTCTGTTAAGAAGGGTAAGACAGAGAAGAAGTAGAGTTGTTGTGGATAACAAGAAATGAGATTGATACATCTACATTTTGGTTCAGATGTCTGATCCATTCATATCTAAAGCAAGTAAAGTGTTTGGAAAATGACACGAAAAATGTCAGAAGCACTTCTTGCTCACATGGGCTTCTTTTTGCAAAAGGTGGACCATGCACAACTTTAATTTTGTCAGAATCCAACATAGAAATAAGAAGTGTAGTATAACACCCAGTTTCATATTTGATATCAAGTTATCATTTGTTACCTATAATTAGTTCATGCCCATATTAATTCTAAAAGGTTATCTTTCAGTTATTCACATTTTTAAAAGATATGGACTCCTTAACTTACTGAGTCTATAGACTTGCCTGAAAACAAAGCCAGTAATTTGCTAACAGTTGTTTGAGTTTCTAAACTAATATTTTCTGTCACTATTGTCCTTATTCTATCACTTAGATAAAATGCCATTAATTTTCCACTTTTAAAAAGCAGACTTTTTTCCTTAGGTTTTATATAATTGTTCATACAAGGTACATACCTTCACAAATCTTTATTTAGAACTTCTGGAAAACTTAAAGTCTACTAATTGCAGTCTGGCACCTTCCAAAACTAATAAACTTACAAATCATCAAACCCTATTTACATTCTGTAAAAAGAACAAATATAAAAGATTTCATTGAATGTTTGTGATGAGAAGTCTAGAAGGAACCTCTTGTAATAGTTGTTGAGAATGATACTCCATTTTTGACATCTGATGAACCAATTTATCTTTGAGATTCTCCTTAAAAATTCATCATTGTAGATGCTGTGAGCCAGTCCCAGTTCAAGCAAAATATATCCTGGGGAACATGAAAATAATCTTATTGCTATTTTTCAGGTAAAAGACCTCATGAGTGTGGAATCTGCAAAAAGGCATTTAAACATAAGCATCACTTAATTGAACACATGCGACTGCACTCTGGAGAGAAGCCCTATCAATGTGACAAATGTGGCAAGCGCTTTTCTCATTCAGGGTCTTACTCTCAGCACATGAATCATCGCTACTCCTATTGTAAAAGGGAAACTGAAGAACGTGACAGCACAGAACAGGGAGAAGCCACACAGGAGCACCTGGGAAATGAGCATGCAAGGTCTGGAGCGTCTCCGTCACAGCTTGACTCCGATGAGAGAGAGAGCATCACAAGGGAGGAGGAAGACAGTGAAAAAGAGGAAGAAGATGAAGACAAAGACATGGAGGAATCAGAAAAAGAATGTGGAAAATTACAAGAGGAGGAAGAGGAAGAAGAGGAGGAAGTAACTGAAGATATCATGAAGGACGAAGAAGCCGTAGATGAAGGAAACAGTATTAAAGCAGAAGTTACAATAAAAGAGGAGCCAATGTCAGAAGCAGCAACAAATAAGATTTAACTGATAATGAAGAAAACATCATCAGTACAAGGAGAAGGAATATCTCAGCTGGTAATGAAAGTTGTTCTATACTCTACATGCTTTTTATGGAAGCACAGTAGTCTGTGCACTGTGATTCCTGTTCACTACTGTGTAACAAAAATTTAAAAAAACAGAAAATATAAAAAATATATATATCCAGGTGTGCCTGAATCTCAAATCTAGTAATTTTTCACAGTTTTCAAATTTAGGAACAAGTTTATGACCTGAAACAGATTAGAAGAATTCTGGAAGCAAATAGATCAACATGTTGTAGGAAACATGTTTTATTTGGTATGTGTTGGACATCAGTTTGTTACCATCAGTATTATTTTTTTGTTTAATATTTTGATTGTACAATTGGGAGAGATTTATGTTATTTTTTATTATTTTATCAGTGAAATAATTCTGCTAATTCCGCTTCAGTATTTTATTTTTAAAATGTGAGAATTTCTGCACTACAGATTTCCCTTAAGCAGAAAGATAATGACACAGTTCCAAATAGTGCTTGACTACCTTTGTAAATTCAGCTTAGAAGGTAGCAGTTTATAACATTTAGATGTTGTTCGTAGAACATGTTCTCATTTAAAGTGTATTGTTAGCCTTAAGGGAGCAGCTGATAGAAGGACTGAAGTTTCTTACATGGTTGAAAATATAGTTTGAAAAGAAAAGATTGTGGTGGGGTTCTGATTGCAGGGACTAACAGTGTTAATACTGGTGAGGACAGCCAAGTTGTCAAAATCAGTGTTTGTAATTGTGTCTGGAATATGTAGTAAAAAATATGAAGGATATGACATGAAGCTTTGAATCTCTTTTGGCCTTATGCAAGATCCTGTGCGCTGAAAGTGCCATTTCTCAGTATTTTGAAGGCTTTGATCAGCCTTTCTCCAATGTGTGGCCTACAATAACTAGCATTTGTTGATTTGTATTAAATTTCAGTAAACTAAATCATGGGATAAACCCCCCAGCCATCAGAAAAATAAAAGCACTGGTACATTTCATAATGCAATTCTTCACTCTTAGTTGTTGCTTTTTTACTTACTTATCTGGAGTATTTCTCTACAATGATTATGAAGGGAAAATTTATTGGCTCACTTTATTTCACACAAATACATGATATGTTATTGGGCTCATATGTTTCCAAATGTTAGTTATTCTGGACCCCATTTATTGACAGTGTTAGGTGATTTAACCTATCAGTATTATTTTATTTCCTTTAGTTTTAGGTCTGTGCAACATTTTGTACTGTATGTTTTCAAATCTGGCAGTATTAATACCCTTCTTACTGACATATGTACCTTTTTAGTTTAGAAAACTTTTATATTTATGTGTCTTATTTTTATATTTCTTTATTTATTACACAGTAGTGTATAATACTGTAGTTTGTATTAATACAATAATATATTTTAGTATGAAAATTTGGAAAGTTGATAAGATTTAAAGTAGAGAGGCAATTGGTTCTCTTGCATTGAGATTTGATTTAACAGTGTTATGTTAACATTTATACTTGCCTTGGACTGTAGAAGGGGAGAATTAAAATGGAATGTATCAATTTACAATTGCAATCAATTCATTATACCTTTTCCCAATTTTTAATATAAAGCTCTTAAATTTTGAAATTCACTGTATGACTAAATAGCATGATGCTCTACAGTTTTATTAAATGATTAACGTTACCATAAAAAACTCATTTATTTAGGGAAACCAAGCTAGAGTAATCTTCTAAACAGCGTTGGGAACAATGTTTAACATTTCTGTGCCAATTTGTTCCTGTATTCATATATGTGAGTTACAAATCTGAAGCTTCATTTTTTTTAAGTTCCTTGTTACATCATGGTCATTTTCTAGTTTTTTACCAGACTCCCCATCTCACAATAAAAAGCATCAACAAGCCTGATTTACTGTCATTATTGTGGTAATAAATTTCATCCTTTGACATATTTCTATGGGATATTGCTGAATTTATAGCCAAACAATCTCCACAGAATTCCTTTCCCTCTTATGACTACCAAGGTACTCTCCTGCCTTACCAAAGGGTTACTATGGGTAGGGAGAAGATATGAAGAAAGCAACAGGTTTGTCTTTGTACTGAGAGCTTTTTCACTTAGCTCCATAGAAGTAAGTGAAGTGGATAAATTAGCCATGCTGAATTATATCATCATTTTCTATTATCATTATCAGAGATAATTTGCTTATGAGATGCATATTGCTATATATCAGAAAGAATCTGGTAGCATATTTGCTGATTTACAAATTGTATTAAAAGATGTAAGCTTTCATGATCTAGTGCTTATGCCTTTTAATAAAATTTTACTAGCCAAAAAAGATGCTTATCATCTCCTCATTTTTACCATTTTTATCACAGAGTAACAAGATTCTCCCTCTAAAGCATGCAGCTGTGTATTTTTCATATTTTGAAAAACTGAAAAGCAATTCTATAGATCCTGCATAGATGGGATTAATGTTACCCAGGAATTCAACAATCTCCAAAAATGTACATTATCTTATGCTGATTTGCATATTTCAGAAATTTTGTTAATTTCAAATGCTATGAATATTAGAAATGTTTACTAACAATATGTAAAAAAAGTTCATGTTCTAAATAGGCTCTTCTAATCCTGCTAGAAACATGACCATTCCAGAGTTGTTCAGAGCTCTACATTTTCTATTTCAAAATGAAATAATTATTTCAAACAAAGTCAAAACATTTTCAGTAAGGCTGAAGCAACTGTTTTGACTTAGCTTGAAATGGAGCAGTGTGAGTTCAAAACCTTTCAAGCTCCTGACAGTTTGCTTATAGCTACTAAAGATCATGATGTTCGGTTGCTAAGTCATTCTTCATGACCCCATGAACCACAGCACATCAGGCCTCCCTGTCCTTCATGTCTCCAGGAGTTTGCCCAAAGCCATGTCCACCACCTCAATGATGCTGTCTAACCATCTCATCCTCTGCCATCCCCTTCTCTTTTTGCCTTCAATCTTTCCAGGCATTAGAGTCTTTTCCAATAAATCCTCTCTTCACATTAGGTGACCAAAGTACAGTATTTGAGTTTCACCTTCAGTGTCTGTCCTTCCAATGAGCAGTCAAGGATGATTTCCTATAAGATTGACTGATCTGATCACCCTGCAGTCTCAGGGACTCTCAAAAGTCTTCTCCAACACCACAATAAGAAGGCATCAATTCTTCAGGACTCAGCCTTCCTTATGATTCAATTCTCACAGCCATACATTATTACTGGAAAAACCATAGCTTTGACAATACAGACCTTTGTCAGCAAGGTGACATCTCTACTTTTTACTATGCTGTCTAGGTTTGCTATACTTTCCTCCCAAGGAGCAAGGATCTTTTAATTTCATGGTGCAGTCACCATCTGCAGTGATCTTGGAGCCCAAAAAAAATAAAATCTGTCACTGTTTCCATTTCTTCCCCTTCCATTTACCAGGAAGTGATCAGATGCCATGATCTTAGTTTTTTTAATACTGAGTTTCAAGCCACCTTTTGCACTCTCTCTTTCACCCTCATCAAGAGGCTCTTCACTTTTTCCCATTAGAATAATATCATTTGCATATCTGACGTTGTTGATATTTCTCCCAGCGATCTTAATTCCAGCTTGTAATTCACCCAGCACAGCATTTTGCAGAATGTACTCTGCATGTAAGTTAAATAAGCAGGGTGACAGTATAGAACCTTGTCATACTCCTTTCCCAATTTTGAACTAATCATTTGTTACATGTCCAATTCTAACTGTTGCTTCTTGACCAGCATACAAGTTTCTCAGGAGACAAGTAAGGTGCTCTCATGCTCCCGACTCTTGAAGAATTTGCCACAGTTTATTGTGATCAATCAAAGGCTTTAGCATAGTTAATGGAGCAGAAGTAGATGTTTTTCTGGAACTCCTTTGCTTTCTCCATGATCCAATGAATGTTGGCAATTTAATCTCTAGTTCCCCTCTCTCTTCAAAACCCAGCTTGTACTTCTGGTAATTCTCAGTCCTCAAACTGCTGAAACCTAGCTTGTAGTATTTGAACATAACCTTGCTAGCATGTGAAATGAGCACAGTTGTATTTAATCTGATTTTGGTGTTAACTACCTGGTGATGTCCATGTGTAGAGTCATCTCTTGGGTGGTTGTAAAAGTGTATTTGTTCTGACCACTGTGTTCTCTTGACAAAAAATATGTTAGCCTTTGCTCTGCTTCATTTTCTACTCCAAGGCCAAACTTGCCTATTATTCTGGTTATCTTTTGACTTCCTATCGCAACAAAGTTTAAAAAACAGGCATCTGGACTGGATTTTTCTCAAGTAGAAGACGTTTCACCTTTTATCCAAAAGGCTTTCTCAATTCTTTCTCAATTTTGACTTCCTACTTTAACATTCCAATCCCCTATTATGAAAAGGACATCTTTTTTGGTATTAATTCTAGAAGGTGTTATAGATCTTCATTGAATCAGTTAACTTCAGCCTCTTTGACCTCAGTGCTTGGAGCATAGACTTGAATTATTGTGATGTTGAATGTTTATCTTGGATTTGAACCAAGATTATTCTGTTTTGGGTTTGAGGTTGTTGTTTTTTTTGAGATTGTACCCTAGTCTGCTTTTCCCACTCTTTTATTGACTATGAGAGCTACTCCATTTCTTCCACAGGATTCTTGCCCATAATATTAGATATAGTGGTCATCTGAATTAAATTCACCATTCCTGTCCATTTTAGTTCACTGATTCCCAAGTTGTTGATGTTCAATCTTGCCATCTCATGTTTGACCATCCAGTTTACCTTGATTCAAAGAGCTTACATTCCAGGCTGCTATGCAATATTGTTCTTTACAGCATTGGATTTTCCTTTTACCACTAGGCACATCCACAGCTGAGTGTCCTTTCAGCTTTGGTCCAGCCACTTCATTCTTTCTGGACTGCTTTCTGCTCTTCCCCAGTAGCATATTGAGCACCTTCCAACATGAGGGGCTCATCTTTCGGATCATATCTTTTAGCCTTTTGTTACTGTCCATGGATTTTCTTGGCAAGGATACTGGAAGAGGTTGCCTTTTCCTTCTCCAGTGGATCACGTTTTGTCAGTACTCTCCGCTGCAACCTGTCCATCTTGAGTGGCCCTGCATAGCATACCTCATAGCCTCACTGAATCACACAAGCACCACAACAAAGCAGTGATCCATAAAGGGATCATGGTAGATCTACACCAAAACATGGCTCAGATTTTGTTGTCCTACAGAACACAAGCAGTTTGAGCTAGGTGGGGGAACTAATTATTAGAACTTATATATGTTGGACAAATAAATAGATTACTGATTACCTGCATTTTATGAGGCCAAGAAAAATAGTAATTATACATCTTAGAAGAGCTTTTTTCTTAGAATTTTGCGAGAATTTCTGGTAATATCTCTTGAGTTCCTGCTTAAACTATGTTTGATATTTTTGTTTTCCTATTTAAATATTTTTAAAATAAGTTGCTATCCATACTGTGTAAAAACAGTATAAATATACATTTTCTATAAATTACAAAGCCATTTTCTTTTTGAAATGGTCATAACTCTGCATATGCAAATGTAAACATAAATATTGTAAAGCATTGGTTTCTACATATAGTTTTTTACTCCAAATTTACTATTTGGAGGACTAAAAGTATTTTAAAACAAGAAATAAATGTTCGATCTCATTTCATGTTATTTTTCAGTAGAAAATGTATATTTATAGAAATAAGAAATTCTTTCAAATATGAAAAGTATATTTTCTCCCATGATATTAATGTGCCAATGATCTTACTAGTTTCAGATTAGCCATATGAAATCTTGCATTCTTACCAAAGTAATATGGCTGTTTTTGAACAAGAATATGTGGCCTTCCAGAAGTTGAACTGCCATCCTTTTCCATTGACTTCCCTGGATGGACTAAGGAGCTTTGGAAACTAGAACCAACTGGTAGATTGTCCCTGTGACCTTGAACAAAAAGATGAGAGTTTAATTTCCACAAGAAAAATTATAAATTTGAATATTTTTTATCATGATCCAAGATGTCCTATACTTCACAAAAATGTTCTGAATAGTCCTTAATGTGCTTCTCAAATGAGACAAAAGGTTGTCCAATATATCAGAAAATTAATTAATTGTTTGGCAGTATTTGCCCCAATCCTAACAAACCTAGTTAAATGTATATGCAAAATCCAAAGAAATTACTATCTTCACAAATTAAAACAAACCACACTTAATAACATTAAACAATTACTAACGGTAAAAAACAGAACTGTAGTGGTAACTCTATGGTCCAATGGCCTTTTGTAAAAAAAAGTTGATTTGCAGGCCTTCCTGAATTCAAAAAAGGTGGAAGCTGTACTTCCTGTGGGAATATGTTCTGTAAATCATGTTTGTAAAGGGTCCTGTATTCATGGTACAAATCATTTTTAGCTCCTAGAGGGGAAAAACTAGATTAAGCCTCCCCTCAGTGTTTGAACTGCCAAGCCAAATCATGTTTGGCAAGGTGTTACCTAATACATCTCAATGCTACACTATATGTCCTTATAGGTGATGATCACTTTGCATTGAACTCAGAAGCTTTGTGGCATCTGGTGTAGCAGCTACAGTGATGTTGTCTTACATAATAGACTCCCTGATTAGTATCCTGGTAGCCGTAGTTTATACCAATTACATCTTCCAGGTCATCTTCAAAAGCAGCCTAACACAACATATTCCAGTGTTCCCACTGGAAGGTGAGCAGGGTATGGGTGATTGTTGCCAGGGTGCCATGGTCCAGTTACACTACAACTCATGAACCAGCCATGATCCTTTTTCTAGGGCATGGAGATTAAAGCTAACCAAAACTAAAAGTATTGTGGAGATTCCCACACCCAGCTCTGAAATGAAATGCAACTGTCTGTGAAGTGGCAAAATCAGAATACCGACAGCATCTCTAGCTTACATTTGAAAACCAACTTCAAACAAAGTTACTTTCTAGTAGTCACTCCAGGATAATCCTACTGGCCACTACTATAGTCGCCTGTATATTTGTGGCCACTTCTCCCCAGCCATGGTTTCACATGTAGAGGGATGGAGAATGGCTATGAAGGACACTGGGAAGATCTACTATCAAGAAAACAATCAGACAAACAGGACAATCCAATTCCAAGAAAGTGATTGTACGGCTTCTTAGTCTTGTTTGCCTTATAGGACTGATATCTGCAGGCCTTAAAATCCAGGATATATTTCCACAGTTATCCAGCCATGTCTCAGTAATGCATGTCAGATCTGTGCACCCATCTATTATATAGATGCATGCAGTCTTACTGAGGGCAGACATGCCACTCATCAATAGCAACCCAAGTCCATGATGTCCCAAAATTTTGACCAACTAGTCTCAGGAAAGAGGGCTTAAAAGAAGAGGCCTGCACTAACACTTGGAATGGCAGCTTCAGTATATTTTTCTAGTCTCAATAAAACCTCTCATTATTCCATCCCCAGGATCTAATCCTAGACCCCTTTCCTCCACCATCTCATTGGACCCTTAACCATTCATCCGTTTCACCAGGAACAACCCTCATATTTTTACCACCTCAGTAGATGCTTCCAAAACATTCATTCATGATCATTTATACAGGTAATCCTCAACTCATCATAGCAATTGGGACTGGAATTTCCATCACTAAGCACTGCAGTTGTTCGGCACAACCACATCACTTAGCAACCACAATAGCTGCATTCCAGTTGCCATCATTAACTGAATCTCATAATTCTTAGGCGAAGCAACTTCCTGCTGTGACTTCCCAAAACAAGGTCAATAGAGAAACAAGCAGGAAGTTGCAAGTCCCAGGTGGTTTGCAAGCAAGCCACCAGGCAGGTAAGCGGATGCTGCCATGGGCATGAGAGTAGGGCTAAGGGATGCATGAGCATCAGAAAGGATGCGTAATTTTAAGAGTTCGGTTGCTCCCAACTCTACTTCTGATCCACCAGCCTCCATGGCACCCTCTCCAGTTAAATCAAATCCCTTGTTTTCATTTTAATTCAATTGATTTTGGCCATCACTTTCCAAGATTCCATTTCCATCCCACTGCCTCTGCTTCCATCCCTCTCTCCTGAGGACTATAACCATTGGCTTGAATGTGGGCTATTCCATCCCTCCTTCTCTTCATTAATAGTCACCTGTGACTCCACACTGCTGCTGCTTCACTAGAACAGATCAGCAGCAGTTCCCATTCTCCTACAGCAGCAGCCCATGAATTATTGTCAGGAGCAGAGCAGAATCTAATAGAATTCAACTCTGTATTGTTCCTCTTCTTTTTCAATGTGCATCATAGTAAAAACAATCTCCACTCTTCCAAAAATTTCAGTTTATTTTTCCTATTATCTTTGCTCATCTGCCCAGACTTTTCCACAATAATTCTAAATCAGCCAAAACAACTCAAGCCCAGCCAATCAAAAGGCATATCTAGGCTCCAATTTTTAAACAAATGTTAGTAAGACTTCGGAACTTCTTGCAGATGTTTTTTCCCTTAACACTTCCTTCTAGTTGCTTTCCTTTTAAGGAATGAAGAAAAAAATCATTACACTTTTCCTTCAGTTAAACTACCTTGTTCCATCCTCATCCATTGATTCTAATTCAGGGGATTTATTGATGCTTTGGTACTATGCTTAGCATTAAATTATTGGTATTTGAATAGCCTTCCTACAATCAATACTTTGGAAATATTGGTTTAGAACTCATCTAGAAGTCCTAAATGCAGCAACTACAGAGGCATTGTTCAATCATATAGCAGAGAATACTTGTCACTTTTTATCTTCATCCCAAAAGGGCTATATTAAGGTTCTTAACACCATTTTAAAATAATGGTTTTAACTGCAACATGCAAAATAATTATTAGAAAAATATGGTTTACAGTAAAATAATGTTGAAGCAGTAAGGTAAGATCTGATTATATAGTATTTTCTCAAACAGGAAAAGTTTAATAAGATTTTATACAAGTTAAGAGTAAGTATATAATGAAAAAGCTTCTATCAGCTGTAATTTGTCTTAAATAAAAAAGTAAGTAAACTCTAGACTTTACATTTTTCAAATTCCCCAATAATACTAAGTAAAATAAAAATGGATACTACTCATTTCTCATTACATTGATTTGGTCATAGCAACCTTGTTAAAAGATATATCGATAATTAAGAATCTAAAGCTACACCATCCTAAATGTTAGTTTGAATCTAGGTTTCCTAAATTCAAGTCTAAAACTAGCCATTACAGTATATTTCTGCACTGCCATAATGCTAACATTTCCAACCAAAATCAATTTCACAATTGTTTGACTAGAAATTTTGTATTATAGTTTATGCCAGTACAGTAACTTAGTTCACACAGACTCTTCACCCCAATATAATATCATCCCCTATAAAAAAAATGTGTTCTCATTCATTCCAAGGAACTGGGCTAAATCCACTATTCCGTTTATAGTATTTATATCCACTGTTAAATCTCTTGTGCCTACTTGCCTGTTACAGGTGGTCATGAATGTTTGTAATATAACTGTCAATAAAATCCTTTCTGTAATTCCTGGCATGTTCTTCCTTGATGTGATTCATATTCTCACAGATCAATGTTTCCAATGGGCTAAAAAACTCAGAATGGGAGAATTTGATCAGATTGTATGTTTAGGTTTTAAATTAATTTACCCCAATCAAATCATATGGTTAATGTAACACCTACAGATATGCAGCCCATCCAAAAAATGTCAACTATTTTAGCATTTGAGACCAAAAAGAGAAGTGAACTCAACCTTATATATTTTCTTTACCTTTACATAAAACTGTACTTTTCCTCTTCTGCCACAGAATCACAGACCAAAAGAGAACATCAAAATCTAGAAATTTGGACAGATTATTAATCCTTTTCCTGTTTTAATTTTCTGTTTTGAAGAATGTTTTGTCATGCAATATCTTAATTCAAGTGCAGTTTTTACTGAATCATGCCATAATGTGGTCTAATAAGCTAATTTGGCTATTACATTTGTTTTTACAATTGCACTTAATATGCAAAATCTCACTAGTATGAATTCTCTCTCATATGAATAATCCATTCCATTAAAAAATATTGCTGAGACTGTTGCTTTCTCAGTTGGAATTTGCCAGCCATCCAAGCTGCATTTTACAGGTACAAGTTGGTGTTGTCTCCTTCCAAATGCATTTTTTTTCCATTGGGTAGGCACAGGGTACTCAAAATTCTGGACAATTGCAAAATAGGGAAAGGCATTGCATGACAGTAGGATATCAACATTACTTCATCAGCATATAGAAAAGGAGATTTTTCCTCCTGGAAAGAAAATAATATGTTGACATTAATGCTCCAAATATTATTTGATACAACTGGCCCCCACATCTCATAACAGTGAACACATTTTGTTTATTGTTATGAATTCTGTTCATATTCTCACAAAACAAGTTTTCACCATCAAAAATGAGAGTTGTATGATCAAGTACTGTACTTTCCAAGTCTCATATGGAAATTCTTACCATTGGAAGGCAGGATATTTATTCAGTTTTACAGAAGGTGGATTTTATCAGAGTCATGCTGTTTTCTCAGTAGCTATATCACATTGGAAGAATTACTCATCTCATTACTATGGAAGTCTATAAATCATGGTTTGGCTTTCATCCTTCACTATGTCTTCTTACAGAATATTAATTTTTATTAGTTGTATGGTGCTAGCATATGCATGTAATAAGCAAATGCAAAGAAGAAATGTGGAGTTGACTTTAAAATGTTAGTAAACAAGTGCTACATACTCTTTTCCTGTTATCATAATGAGAAAGATTCCACAGGCTCTGTCCTCCCAGGGCTGCAAATTCAGTGATAAAAAAAGCAATTTGCAATAACTGAATGGGCTGTAGTCCAGGTTAATTGGTACAGTGGAATCAACTAGTACAGTGAGACTTAAATAATTGCTTCTAACTGCACTGTAACATGTTTTGGATTCTTTCTATAACATCCTCCGAAGTTCCTTTTGAAAACTTTCTTGTCTGATCTGGTAAACTCTTAAATTTAAACTAGTTAAAAATTAACATTGAGCTAATTAGTAAAGCTAATTAGTAAAGCACGAGGGCATTTAACAGAAGTGGAAGTTTCTTAATGCAGGGATGTCCATATTAGGATGTGACTTTCCTAAAAACAGTCAAAGTTTTGATTGCATCATCTTTCAAACTCTGCCAAGTAATTCTGTCATTCCCCAAGGGTAAATGTACTATACTTTCATTTTTACAGGTTGCAAATGATGAAAATTAGAGTTGAATGCATGAACATGGAAATTATTGAATGAAACAAATGCATTCCAAGAACCGTAAATGTGGTAGTTTTCACAACAACACCCTTAACATAGTCTCACCATGTTAAATCAGACTTTAGTGAGTGTTTTTTAATAAAAAAAAGGATGATGAAGTTTCAATAACATAACTGCAGCTGCCATCTTGACATTGGGGGGGAACCAAAGCCTTGGAATCTCTTGGAATATATGAGTTAAATATTTTAATCCCTATTGAATTCTAAGACCAATAGCTGGAGTTATGCTTTATATCTCATAAGAATACTAGAAATATGAATGTTCCGTAGGATTTTTTTTCAGCTTACTAGTAAAAATAAAGGAGATAGTGTTTATTAGATGCATTTAATGATTTCCATTCTGATCTCTGTGACTCCTGAATCTACCCCCTTATTACATATTTCAATAATGCAGTAGAAAGAGAAAGACTGCAATGATATTAGCACAAATGCCTGAACATGGTCAAAAGTTATTCAGGTGGAGATGACAAGATTAAATTCTCTTTTCAAGACATTTTGAACAGAAGAACAGCCTCTACAGGGGGAGTCAAAAGCAGCCATAATAAATGTAATTAATTAAAAATAAGCTTGAGATCTGCTTATCAAATTTATTGAAATCAATGGTAGTTAAGTCAGTAAATATTCCAATGGGTCCCTTTTGACTGTGATTAAAGTAGGATGGTGACTGCAGCCATGAAATTAAAAGACGCTCCTTGGGAGGAAAGCTATGGAAAACCTAAACAGTGTAAACATGTCTGTGAAGACTCTCACTCGTCCAGGGTAATTGCATCGCAACAAAGTTTAAAAAAACAGGCATCTGGACT
>JANHZU010004510.1:22494-34408 GCA_032468055.1 Acrochordus granulatus
GACAGGGAGGCCTGGCGTAATGTAGTCCATGGGGTCGCGAAAAGTCGGACACGACTGCGCGACTGAACAACAAAGGACTACATTATGCATTAAACTGAGTCTGCTCAATCAGATCACAAGAGGTTGATAACAATTGTTATGATCTCACTGTTTCAGAACACAAAAGACCTTTCTTCAGAAGAGAATAAAGAGTTAAGCCGATCGCTGATCTATCTTGACCATTGTGCATTTTTAAAGTTTTTTTCATCCCACCATTATTATTTTTCAACCATAACAACTTTAAGATGTGTAGACTAAACTCCTGCTGTTCCCCAGCCAGCTGAAGAACTTTCTCCTCTGAATATTTAATGATCAATAAGAAAGCATTTCTAAATTGACAACATTAAGGAGCACATCTTAAAATACTATTGAAATAGATCAGGAACAGCTTTCCAAAATTTCAGGAAGACTTTCTCAAAACTACAGGGAAAAGGCTACTTTCTGTCTTCTCTCTTCCAAAGCATGTCTTTACCATTTAGCTACAGATTCAGCTATACATCCTACCAAATAATTATAACACTTGGGTTTTGCAGCTTATTTTAATCAGCACTTTGCTGACCTACAAAACATCACATTATAATGTGAAAATGGGTGGTATTTGGTGAAAAGAGTAACATTTAAATGAGGGACTTTCTCCTCAGAATGTTTAATGGTGGACAGGTAAGCATTTCTACAATTGACAAAGAATAAAACAACAGGTTGAAATATTGTTAACGTTTAGATGATTTAAAAAAAATCAAAGAAATAACTAAAACTGAAATACTATGAAAACTATAAACATATTTGTACAGAATAAATAAATAAATTGTATATATTGGGCATGTATAAGCCAGATGCTGAGATCTAATCACCCAATTTTTGCAACTATTAAGAACTCTAATGTGGCTCTTGATAAACATCAAGAATATAACCACATTATAATAATATAACCACAGATTACAGTCAAGATTCCCATGGGAGTTTTGGTTTCTTTTCAGAACAGATGGTGAAAAATGAGGATGAAGAAACCATTCTGCAGGAAATAATAATTGTTCAGTCAGAGAATGTTATCTTAGTTTGATTTAAGCAACACAATGTTGAGTGTTATAATTTAGAGCAAAGCAGTTTTCCCCCTCCAAATCTATAAATACGGAAGCTAATAATATGGCCAGAAATGTAGTACTTATTGTATATCTCTATTTGATTTAATATTAATATGAGTAATAACCTATACTGGAATTTGCCCCAAGCTGCATCTTCACTAAAATATTACAGTTTACAATTTTGCTTAATAGTTCACTAATATTAAGATCAGTTCTGCATGCAAATATTCAGACTTTAATGTTCTAGTGGTTTAAGTCAGCACTTCAGAAAAACAGTTGGGTTGATTCTTTATATTTAAAAACTACACATCACCATTCATGTCACTTTTTTTCTCAGAAATACAGAACAAATCAAACTATTTTAGTTAGTATTTCAGTTTTCCCATTCTAATGTATTAAACCCCTGAACAACTTGGCATTCAATATCTAAATGTATTTGGAGGTATCTAAGGATATGGGAACCAGACTTGAGTTATACTGCTATTGTACCCTTTTAGCCACTTCATGTGCTTGTTGATGGTATACAGAAGGCTATATTCCAAAGTGGTCCAGAGATTTAAGATTTCTAACATATAGTGTTGAGACTCCACCAGATGTATGATATAAAGTCAGGACACCTTTGATATTCAATGTAGTTTATGATTTCTTAAACTGAAATTTATATGTAATGTCTGCTCCAAACATATTTGTTTTACCATGAAATATGGCTAACTATCTGTTCTCATAGTAACCTGGGATTAGTTTTTTGATCAGAGGTAGTTTAAGCAAAGTTTTTATCTTACAAAGCTTATACATTTTTAATGCCACTTATATAGCCTCTAATAAAGTTATTGTCTACCTATGGATTTTGGGTACCAAACAACATCAAGATTTTTTTTCTACCACTGCTCATTTTATCTTGTTCGCTGTTGTGAAATGCAGTATCATAAAAAGGAGAGAGAATAAACTGATTATTCAAAAGGCTTGTTTGGGATACTGCAGAAGCGGGATACTCTGAATCCGAGAGGAAAAAATAACCAAGTAAGGCTATCTAATACCACAGATGAACTGGAAACTTCATAGCTAGTGATAGCTAGTGACTAGGCTATAGCACTAAAGTATAATTCTCATGGACATAAGAATTTTTTTGGGGGAGGAGATATTTGTACATTTTTGCCATTATAAAATACATTATTACTAATGAAAAAAACTTGATTCTGAAATCAACTTGTTAGCACATAAGCTAAAATAACCAAAGATCTGGTTCTGTATTAAGCAGGTTCTGTGGACACTGAATTATGCAAGGAACAGAATCTTTCAACACATTATCTTGATTTTTTTATATTTATTCATGACAACTTCTTTCTGCAAGACCCACTGACCATAGAAGTCTTTCATTTAGAGGTGACAATGACCGACATCTTGGTTTTTACTCTGAGAATATTTGACTGACATCTTGGTTTTTACCCTGAGAATATTTGGTGTCACCCAAACTTACTAGAAAATCAGTAGCAGATGAAACATAAGAGTAAAAAAAAGGCTGCTAAGTTTATTAAATCTGGATAAACAGATACAGAGACCAAATCTCAGTTGACGTATATATGTGTCTACATGTAAAACCATCAGAATTTTTTGCAGACAGCAAGTACTATAAATATGGTTTCATAACTTACTAAATTACATAATTTAATATGTCTCCTTTAAGTTAAGATTTATGTAAATGTATGCAAATACATAAATAAAGGTAAAGGAGACCCTGCCAGTTGTGACCGACTCCAGGGTGCGTTGCTCATCCCCGTTTCCAAGCCGAAGAGCCAGTGTTCATCCTGGGACAGCTCCGTGGTCATGTGGCCGGCATGACTGGATGCCTTAAGGCGCACGGACACTGTTATCTTTCCACCGGAAGGGGCGGTACCTATCTATCTACTTGCACTCATGCGCTTTCGAACCGCTAGATGGGCAGGAGCTGGGGCGGAACAGCAGGCACTCGCCCTGCTGCGCAGCAATGCTGGGTCGTAATCCTGGGCTGCTGACCTTCCAGCCGGCAAGCCGAGCTCTTAACCACTTGCACCACCGCAATACATGTAAATGTATGCAAATACATAAATACATCATTCCATTTTGAATTATTTCAAAACACATATAAAACTTCACATTTCAAATCAAGGAAGAGAAAGAGGTGGTTTTATTTTGTCTCAGTCCTGGATAGTCCAAACATTCATCAGCCAAGATTTCTTTCTATATTTGCCAGCTTTAGGATTGGTGTGATTTCCTGTAAATTAAGTCTAACAAACTACAATAAAATATCCTTATAGTTACTAAGAGTTAAACTCAGTTTATAGGATTATTTCTCCAAATTAGTTTTATAGGTTAAAAAAACTCAGTTTATACAAGCCTTGTATATACTGCAGAGCCACTAAAGAGCAGAAGCCAGTAAATAGAAAAAATACAACTCCTTTTCAGTACTATTGTTTCTTAAACAAAATTCAGGAACAACAAACTAAAAACAACACTGCTTCTTTCTGAGATACAAGCAAGCAAAGGAAGGAAAGAAGCCAGTTTCCAAAGGAATTGTAATGAAAGTTCAAGTAGGCCAATCTGCATATATGGGAATAATTGTACAAATGAAATTAAATAAATAGGATGGCAGGCTTTGAAGATAGAGGCCTCACTTGCAAAGGCTCCTAAATGGTTCTTATATGGTTATCATACAAAAGTTGCATTATAATATGGTATTCCAATCCACATATGAAAATGAGAGATTATTCAAAGGTTCCCTATCTAAGTTCTCTTATTATTTTAAATTATAAGGAACTCCTTTTAATTCAATACAATCTTTCCAACTCACTGTGTCAGCAGCTGTTGTTCAAGATTTCTAATCAAAGTTGATGATAACCATCCTTGGCAACAGACTGTAGCTTCCCCAATGAGTAATTAAAGAAAAAAAAGCATTTTTACCTTGGAATTCTTGGTACATTTTATAATCTTAGCATCTCCAGCTCTAGTGAAACAATTGATAGATTTTATAATTTGGTCAATGCTCTTAACATATTTAATAAGCAAATGTCAAACTCTATGCTATTAACATGCTCTAGGAAGTACCTCCCAAACTTTATGACAAAAAACAAACTTTTTCCTCATGCTGTCTCTCTTTCTCACATTAACTCACCTGATGACACGCGAAAGTGCATTTTGCTTTCAAACTGACTTGTAACTGATTTAACACTGGGCATGCAAAGGAAAAAAAATGATATAATAAAATCCAAATTCTGCCAGTCTGGGTTAAGATTTTGTTTTCAAAAATGGAAAGAATAGATTACAAAAAATTGGTGCTGACCTATCTGAAAACTATCGCAGATCTGCTTACAGATCCTCTGCAGTTTACCTACTGAGCAAACAGATCAGCAGATGATGCTGTCAATGTGTCACTCCATTATATTCTGCAACATCTGAACTGCCCAAGAACCTATGCACGGGTCCCTTTTGTGGACTTCAAGTCAGCATTTAACACAAGCATCCCAGAAATTTTTTTACCACAAACTGACCCAATTCATTATACCTGTGTATATCTGTAAATGGATAACCAGTTTTCTGGCAGATAGGAAACAACAGGTGAGGCTAGAGAAAATTACATTCAGTACTCAGACAATCAGCACTGGTGTTCCTCAAGAACGTGTGCTTTCTCCACTAATTTTCTCCCTCTATACCAATGACTGAATCTCTAGTGACCCCTCTGTCAAAATTCTGAAGTTTGCAGATGACACAACGATCCTTGGACTCACTAGACATGGTGCTGAGTCTACATACAGATGGGAAGTTGAGCAGCTGGCCCTGGTGCACTCAAAACAATTTGGAGCTGAATGCACTAAAAACTGTAGAAATGACAGCGGATTTTAGAAAGAGTTCTATTATTTTATCCCCCCTTACCATACTCTTGGTATGGTAATACTGTGTATGGTATACACAGTATCAGTAGTAGAGTCCTTCAAGATACTAGGCTTTATAACCTCCCAAGATTTAAAATGGGCAGCTAACATCAACATCATTGTTAAGAAGGCATATAAGAGGATGTACTTCCTATGTCAGCTCAAGAAGCCCAACCAGTCTCAAGAGCTGCTGATACAGTGATTCTACAAAGGAATCACTGAGTCTGTCCTTTCTACATTTATTACTTTCTGGTTCCATGGATTCTCAAAATAAAGCAACACAACTATATATTTTTTAAATATATATACCTCCCACTTCCTGAAAATATCCATTATCATAGCAGTAATGAAAAGCAGCAGTCTGAAGTGACACGATTATGTTCCAGCTTAAACAACCAACCAAGTTTTACTGTAAAAATATGTGTCTACAGATCAAGTACAGAAATAGGAAAAAGAAAATCTACACCAACTCCTAAACAGTCTTCTAAAAGCACAGTGTTGGGATATTGAGAAAATGAGCTGATTAATCAGAGAATTAAGATGAGAGAAAATAAGTATCCATTTCCTAAAGTGATCAGGAGCCCTCCAAAATATGTGATAGCCATTTTACATGAGTAGGTAATTATATGGAGGGTCAGATATGGAATTTAATTTTCTAATGATTACTTCATGGTTTAAAACAATAATGGGGACTAAAATACAAATCTCAGTTACTTCTTCAATTACAATAAATAGGACAAAGCTGTATTTGTAGGCAAAAAATTTTAGAGTTCAAACCCAAGTATTTCTAAATTAATCTGGAAAAAATCCTTCCAGTATTCCTGGAGAACTGCAGAGGTTAATATAATTAGTTTTTGTGGACAAAAGTTCTGACTTATCTTAATTCAGTCTTTTCCATTCATACTTTAAAATAATGAAAGCTTTTTCTACAGTAGAGACTCCTTGTTTAACAACCATTCTTTCAGCAACTGTTCAGCAAAATTATGGTGGTGCTGAACGAACGATAGTTATGCCTGGTCACTGACGCTATGGCTGTTCAAGCACCCCTATGATCATGAGATCAAATCTGAAGCACTCGTACAGCCCACCTGCACTTAGGACAGCATGGTGATTCAACTACCTCACCCACATATCTTCCCCCCCAGTCTCTGACCTTTTGGCTGTCCTGTTTAGCAATATTCCTTGTTTGTGGCAGTGCTGAAGCTGAAGTAGAGGCCCAAGGCATTCAATAGTCTCAGATGACCTCCACCGTCCCAGGCCTCAGAAGCTTTTTAAAGGTTTTCTGAACCTTTTTTGTTTTTTTCTGGAAACAAGGTCTGGCTTGTCAACAGCTGCCTCCGATAGGGTCAGACTGGGTATGTCTCATCAATAGTAGAAAGAACACAAAGTCAGTTGGGCACAGCAGGAGTGCAGGGTGGTGAGGATGGCTGGGACTTTGTGCTGTGATAGCTTGGATTGGGGTAGGTCCTCATCTAGCAACTGGTGCGATTTGGTTAATGATGGCAGTGGGGATTGCCAGGATTGCCACTGCTAACCAATGCAACCATATGACATTCTGTTTTACAACTACATCACTTGTGGTCCAATTACCATTATAACTTGAGAACTATCTGTATGCAGGACTTTCCCAAAACTTAAATGCTGTACAGACAAAGAGATCACATGAGAGACAAACAAAATTTAAATCACAGACTCACTTGCTCACATTGCCTGTACTTTCATATGGTTTTAAACATTTTTAAATTTGAACCAGAAATTATGCTTGAATTCTGCCCCAGTTCTCCACTTGCCACATCTTGCCCTAATCTTAAAGTGGAAAAGGCCGAAGACTAGATTATTATGTTCATTAACATAAAATGACAGTTGTAAGAGGAGAGCTCCATTTTTTAACTTAATAAACTTATGTCTGTGAAGACCCTCACTCGTCCAGGGTAATTGCATCGCAACAAAAGTTTAAAAAACAGGCATCTGGATTGGATTTTTCAAGTAGAAGACGTTTCACCTTTTATCCAAGAGGCTTTCTCAATTAATAAACGTATGTATAATTTTTCTGTAAAAGATATTAATTTCACCCATAGTGATTCCTAGGTAAAGGTTACACTGCCAGTCATGACCGACTCTAGGATGTGGTGCTCATCTATGTTTCCAAGCTGAAGAGCCAGCATTCATCCAAGGATGTTTCTGTGGTCATGTGGCCGGCATGATTAGATGCCAAAGGCGCACGGACACTGTTACCTTTCCACCGGAGTAGGCGGTACCTATTTATCTACTCACATTTTTACATACTTTCAAACTGCTAGGTTAGCAAGAGCTGAGGCAGAACAACAGGAGCTCACTCTGCTGCACGCCAGTGCCAGGGCTTGAACCTGGGCCGCCGACCTTCCAGCCAGCAAGCCGAACTCTTAACCGTTTGTGCCACCATTAGTGATTCCTACATGTACACTTTTACGAAAAAAATCATATAAGATCAAAGAAAAGTTGATATACCACATTAGGGTTTGGCAATTCTGAGAACATTTTGAGAAGCTCACTTAGTTGCCAAAGGAGGCATGGCCAGTTGTAAATACTGTTTACCAGAAAAGCAAACTATCCTCACATATTGCAAATTCAGTACCAGTCTGTATTTTGTTCTGTGATGTGCCAGTTTCTAATTTAACATTCTGCAAGTAAGTCTCCTTAAAAAAAATATAGGTAGGACAGGAAGCTAACTGGGCATCAAGGAAGATGTTCTGGGACACCCTAATGTGTAAATACCACACTGCTGACCACAACTTACAATTTAACTTGTGTGTAGCATTAAGTTCTGAATTTTAAAGATTACTAAATAATTATTCTCAGAATTAAAAGTTTCCTTATGAATTATTAGATGGTAAATTAGAATTTCTTCTTTCTACCCCTAAACTCTCATTCTTATATACAGTACTGTATTAATAATAAAAATTAATAAATAAGCAATGAATATGTACCATTATACATCAATCAACATTTGGACAACCATTTGTCCAGGATGGTATAAGGACTCCTGTCATAGGCAAGGGGTTGGATTAGAAGACCTTCAAGGTTCCTTCCAGCCCTAAGATTCTATTATTCTATATATTAAGGATTTGTTCAAAAGACAACTTGACTATATGAATAACTTCAGTGTTCCCTCATCACCAAACAAATGTTAGTTATTCTATGTGGATCTCTTCTTATATTTTTAAATATAACTGATATAGTGTGATGATTTTGTCTGAGCAAGATGCATAATTTCTGGTGGAAGTACTTATTTTTCTTATACTGTTTTGATCAAGTTTTTTTTCCATGTCATAGAATGTTTGTATTAAATTATATCTGATACATTATCTGTCAGGAATGCAGCTAATATTTAATTTACATATTTCTCTGATGACTCTCGGCTTACAATTGACAACATTATAGAACAACAGAGTACAATTACATCATTTTACAATTACAGCATATAAAAACCCTGCCCCTCAGCTGACCAACAGTGTTCACATCCAGGGGCTTCTTCCACGGATCCTGCCTCCGCCCTCAAGCTCAGGCAGGTGCAGCGCCAACTTCCTGCTCCCCTCACTGTCAGCTGGCTTTTCCACCAAAGGGGTACCCATTTATTTACTTGCATTGCTACATGCTTTCGAACTGCTGTGTGGCCAGGAGGTGGAGGCGAGTGACGGGAGCTCACCCCATCCTGTGGTGATTGACTCAAACCACTGGAATGTCAGCCATTTCTGGTTGACACAGCCAGCGTCATTGACAAGCCGCAACACCACTGTGCCTCCTTTATCCAAATGGTTGCTCCCTATATCCATATGGTTGACACCTGTGCCAACTACTCTAAATCATGTTCTTCCTTGGGCTACCCCCGCCAAATAAATGTACTAGAAAGGAGATAGAGGCCATATTTTATATACATATTTATATTTGCATTTATTAATACCAGATTTCTAATTCACTTTAAGATCAAAAACATGAAAACACTTTATATTATTATGCTGTTTAATGCTGACAGCTGCAGTGAAATTTTCTATTCCCTTTGAACTTTTTTTCTAACATTCAGCCTATAAAACTTTCCATCTAGGGAGAAATTGTAAACAGCAGTTCTAAACATGGAAGCTATGTTCTTCAGATTAGTTACCTTGATTATTTATTATATAAATTCCACCTTTCCACTGTAGATTTCACAGCAAATACATATAGATACATAAGCTATCTGCTACACAACTATATTTTAACTGACAACCATATGAAATAATTTAAGTTCAATGTGTAGAATTAACCCAAAGTCATACAGTGAATTTCATAAATGAGCTGTAATTCAAATCTCTGTCTGTTTCACCATAACCATTAGGTTTTTTTAGACAAGGTAACATTAAAATTTACTAAAATGTAAAATTAAAAACTTTAGAAGATGAAAGAGAAAAGATAAAGTATTTTGCAGGGCTTCATTTGCCTTTACAAACGCAAAGACACTGCACACTACAAAGACAACACGATGTATCCCATCAAGATAAAGAGGAGACAATGTATCTTGATGAGAAGTTTATGTTTCTCCAGCAATTCTCCAGTTGCTGCATGTTCAAAAAGTTCTTCCACTATTAGAAATGCCAGGCAAGGTAGGTGAAACAAAGCAACAAAGCTGTTTCATTTTGTACCTTGATTTCACACAGCAGTTTTGAAGAGGTGCTTTGCTTGCACCTTCATTAAAACAAAAATACCATTTTAATGTAATGTGCATTACTTTATATCAAGATTGACAACTTGGTGCCCTCCTATCAACTCATCTGCAGAACTGATGCCAAGGGAGGTAGGAACTGTCATCTAGAATACCTGGAAGGTTATTTTGAAGATTATCCCTTGGTGCCAAGGGTTCCAGCTCACATCTTGAGGTTTCAATTTTTTGTTATTTTCCAACAGTTCAAACCTCGAAATACTATTTATGACCCTATGCAAATTTAAACACAAACTGATGTTTTATGCAGGTAAAAGTTAGGAGCAACTCAGAAACTTCATATTCATATTAATATTCATTAATTAGTTTGTGAAGAAGCTTTCTGACAATATAACAAAAATCATTTTAAAAAATAGTGTGCAGAATCAAGCCTGCAGCATGAAGCAGGGTTTAGTAAGCTGAAATTAATCAAAAGCAGCAGCATGCAATACTTTATTGAATCAGACTATTCTCACAATATGTATTTTATTATAAAGCCACTTCTTGTTTAGCAATTACCTCAGTTAATAACTATTTGCAAATACAACAGGATAAATGTTAATAAAAAAAATGTTTTCCTACCAATATGTGTATTTATTACCAAATTTATACACCTGATAACAACACATGCCTGACCATGCCAATTGCTGGCAAAGCTCTATGAGAATACTTTATCTGAATGAGATTTCATGGCCTGAAGATGGTCCTAAATATCTGGAGAAAATCCCATTATTTTTCTTGCTGTTTTACCACATGGAAAAAGAAAGATCTGCAATGTTGTCTGGTCAAAGAGACTACATTGATAAGGTGGCAGAGTTGTAATTCTAGACTAGTATATCAAAAAGAATTAAGTAGGATAATTCAGAAACAAACTAAATTTAAAATAAAGAGCCATTTGATAACCCTGCCAAATAAGAGGAAAGCCTTTTAGAAACCAAAGGAGCTCAAAGAGAGCTGGGCTTTCTTTTAGTACTTCAATAAGGGTTAAACATACAGCATCAAATTGACCCTTCCATGACCTATGGTTGAAGCTAACAGGCTCAATGGGACAATAGCTCTGGAATATTTTCCTTTCTGATTCTTAAAACTGTTTATTTTTCCCAGAGTTTCCTATCTCACGCTTTGACTTAAAAAAAAATGTTCTCACACTTTTTCAAGATTCCAAGTGTTTTAACTGTAGGGAGTGGTAGACCAAAGCCCTCAAAATGGGAAAATGGATACTGTAAAAAAATATTTTAGCACAAAGGCTATTTCTTAGTCTCTCTCCCTGGATGTGTCCAAAATCTGACCTTTCTAATGTTCACTGTTTGCTTCTGGGATCTTGAAGACAAAATGGTGTAAATGTGTTTTTTAAAGCTGGTGGGTGGGTGAGAAGCTCCAATGCTTCATAGCACCAGAGGTAACATTTGTTTTAAGATTTTATTTTTGAAAATAATAAAGTTCAGACTTCCACAACTAAGCAATGTTAACTCTAGAAGGCATTCTGTAGTTTTTAGACAATTAATGCTTCCCAGAGACTTAACTTTTCCTCATTCTGTCTGCTCTTTTTCCTCTTGTTTCTTGTCATTAATTTTCTTAATCAACTTTTGCAACACTCTCATAGACACAGCTCAACAAATGTGACCAAACTGCAAGGATTTAAATAACATATATTGCTTGTCCTGCTGTGTCATCTTTGTTTTAATTGCTCTAATGGAAAGGAACAAAGGCTGAATTAGAGTGGAAGGAGAAATCACAGATAACTGTTTCACTGTCTTTCGTGTTTTGGATAACTAACTCCTAGGGGAATAAAACTGATGAGAAATAAACTCAAAAAGTTAAATGTTGATATACTAGTAACAATCAGTATGCATGAAAAAATGTGCTTATTACATTTATACATTGGTTTTTCTCTCTTCAAGGAATTCAGAGCAGCTTATATGGTTCTCTACTCCATATAACTGTGGACTATTCCTTGGCTTTCTACAGCCGAGAATCACACAATAAAACTGGGTCAATGATGTCCTGTACTCCTAATGAAAACAATGATATTAATAATGGAATACAAGTGATTGTACGTGTGAGCAACTTTATTTTCAAAGTGATTTACAACCTTGGTAGGATATGCTCTCTTGAGTTTAATCACTAAATCAGAATGCAGAAGTCTCTGATTCCTTAGAAGTACTCCACTGGGTAAC